>JAXIVJ010004064.1:62500-86908 GCA_036785665.1 Chirona hameri
TGGGCCTCTGGACAACTTCGCCCTGGTGTGTGTGTGTGTGTGGGGGGGGGGGGTCAAAATTAACCCACGCCCACTAACTCAAAAACTAAAAGGGCTAGAAAGACGCGGAAAAGGCGTTCAAAAACTCTTGACAAGGACATTCGAAGTTACTGCATGTATTATTTGACTTAGGTCAATATCGAGGTCACCAGAGGTCATCAAAAGTCAGATTTTCCAGTGTTAGGACTTCGCTTCGAACACCCCCAAATATCTCGGTAACTATGATAGCTAAGAACGAACAGAGAACAGCAGTCGAATGCTCTTGAAAAATGGAGTCCCAATTTATGTCCTCAAATTTTAGCTCAGGTCAATAGTTTAGACTCCAGAGGTCACCAAAAGTCACGAGGGCATTTTCCCCAAACAATCCTTAATAACGTTTTATCGGTTAAACATAAAGCAATAATTTTAACACCAATATGTTTTTCTCGTCAAGGCGCTTCGACACATCAATTGTGACCTGGTTAGGTCAACTTCAAAATTTGACCTCAGGGGCTCAGGTCAAGGTCATTTGGTGACCCAGGTAAGTTTACAGCAACGAAGACGACAGCTCGACTCCTATGGTTTCTGACCTCATGGCTCGTTCAGGCCCTATTCCCTCTTGTACGCGTGTATTTTTTAGTAAGTGCGATACTGCAGTGCGCTATTTTTTAACCAGCGATTACCAAAAACCAGCGTTTTGACGATCCCCATGGACCAGACAGGATACAACTAATCTAACCTAACCTTGTGGTGCCGTGCCTTTTTGATTTAATTGCGGCGTCCACTCTCTGTTTACTTTCTTGCTAGGCCGGCGCGCCACAGTTAACGACGGCGCGCCACAGCTGCCGTTACTGACGGACGACAATCCGCTGATTGTCAACACAAGTCTTTTTGTTTATATCTCTACGTGTTAACCTCAATCTCTTTTTGTATGCCTTTTGGTACAACGTAAATTGACCTGCTTATTTGTGTATCGTTATTTTATTGTCGCGCATTTTTACATTATTAGTTCGCCGTTCGTTGTTCACTTGTGTACCATTTAATTTGTGTCGTATCTTAAAATGTTTTCTGTTTGCATATTTGGCATTGTTGCTCCCCCCCATTCTTCTTCCGGCCACCCCGTCTGGGCACGTTGTTGAGGCTGTAAATAAAGCCAAGTCGTAACCTAAGTGTTTGTGAAGACTAAGTATCGTCCGACCGAGCGACCCTTTTGATTCTCCTTCTTTTTACCACTGTTTTACCGCGTCTAACCCAGTTTCCAGTATCCAAATTCCCAACCGACTATCCAGGACAAAACCATCCATTTATCATTGAGCACGCATACCCACAACCTAACCTAACCTAACCCCGCCATTCAGTCCGATCGGGACGAAACCTAAGATTCACTCGTAGCCAGGGGCGCAGGAACTATGTTCAAGTTGGGGGGGGGGGGGGGGGGGGGCGGAGGCATTCTGAAGTATATTCTTTCCATGCAACGCCCATAGGCGTAATGTTAAAATCCAAAATGTTGGGGGGGGGCTGCCCTCCCCCCCTGTTCCTACGCCTATGCTCGTAGCCATTAACCCGCCATTGACTGGGGGGGGGGGCGTTTAACGTCCCCCCCTGATGAATTTTCGCAATAGCTGGAAAACTAATAGCGCTATCAACGTGAAACTTCGGGTACCTTCTTATACATCATTTTTACGTCTTGTGTGCAAAAATGAAAAAAATGTCGAAATTTGTTCGAGTTATAGCGAATTTAGTGACGTCACTACACTCGAGTTTTGCACCAAAATCAGCTAAACTTTGCCAGGCTGTACAAATGCCACATTTGAAGCAAAATGCAATCGAAAAACGCCAAAAGATAGCAAATGGCAACGGCTACCAACTGGCTATCTCAGATTTTTGAAAATTTTAGTTTTTGACCCCCAAAAACTCAAAAAACGTTTTTTGGGGGAAAATTATCACAAAATCAAAATTTTCAAAAATATTCAAAAAACCGGAAGATATGTCAGAGAACCATACTTAGGCAACTACTATACCAAATTTCAATCTGATATCTCCATTTTTGGCTGACTTATGACATCTAAAGTATGGGATGACATCTAAAGTATGGGTAACTCATGACGTCATATTTTGAAATTGCGTTTTTTGGCTTTTATTGACTAGATACAGACAAATAAATGCCACCACTGTATTTCTGAGGCAAAACTGGTCCAGCAACATGCCTTTGTTGTTTAGATTTATCAATTAAAAATGTTGACCTTCGGTGACCTGAACTTGACCTGAAATTGACATTTACTTCACGTAAATGAAGTCAGGTGGTAAAATGACTGTCACTATCGAATTATACGTGGAAAATAACTCATAAAACATGTGTTGCATGACTTTCGTAGATATTTTGAGCATAGTGACCTTTTGTGACCTGACCTTGACCTTGAACTTGGCCAACAATCTCACTTTAGCTCATGCGGGATATGTATCATACCTTCGGCAGCACTTTGGGTGAAACTGGTCGCAATCGAAGGCTTTGGATGGAAAGTATGGCCCATAAACTCAAATACGCCGATTTTGACCTTTGACCTGACCGTGACCTGACATTTGACCTGACTTTGAAATTTTTGACCATGCTTTAGATTCGTCTCATTGAGAGCTTTCGTTTGCCGCCTTGCGCGTCTCGCTGTGATTATTGGTTCGGAAGATAACCAGGGGGGGGGGCGTTTAACGCCCCCCCCCCCCCCCCAGTCATTGGCGTTCTGCTGAGACCCCAGTCAATGCCGGGTTAAGTCCGATCGGCACGAAACCTAAGATTCGCTCTTAGCCATTAAGTCCGATCGGGACGAAACCTACGATTCGCTCGCAGCCATTAAGTCCGATCGGGACGAAACCTAAGATTCGATCGTAGCCATAATGACTAAAAAGCTAAAAGCCGTCGCCAGGATTTGAACCGGCCCCTGCATACAATTCAGGCCACTGGGCTACAGAGCCTTAACCCTCGCCCGTGCAGCGTCCGATCAGTGCGTGACCGTGCAGGGGGGGGGGGGGGTACAACCCCCCCTAGCGTTTCGCCCCTAATTGAGCTAGAGCTTCGATTCAACAACGAGCGTGTTGCTTGTCACGAGAGGAAGCCATTGACACCCGATTTTAAGGTCCTAGGTCATTAGATGACCTCTGAGGTCATTAGATGACCTCTGAGGTCATGTCAATGACCCAAAAGTCAACCAAATTGTAAATGCGTATAAATTGAATTTAGTCGAGCTAGAATCGCGAATGAGCATATAATTATGCAAAATGGGTGCCAAATTTGAAATCAGCGTCACAAAACGTCCTAGAAACTGCCAAATTCCAAAAAGGTCATGTCAGGTCATTTGAGGTCAGTGACCTCGGTTGACCTGTGGGGGCGCATGACCCCAGTGGAACATATAATTATGTAAAATGGATCCCATATTTGAAATCAGCGTCACAAAATGTCCTAGAAACTGCCAGAAGCCAAACAAGTAATATGAGGTCATCGGAGGTCAGTGACCTCGGTTGACCTCTGAAAAGGTCAATCGAGGTCACAATCTCAATGGAAACCACAACTGTCACCTGAAAACACCTGTGCATATGCTCCTGAACAACAAACAATCGGAAACTGCACAAGTTACAAGGATCAATACTACGGGACGCCAGTTGCGCCTGACATGACCTTGAAAACAGGTCATAGGTCACGGGTCATGTGACCTACAAGTTCAAAATTTTCAGAATATGTGTAAAATTGTTCAAAAGTAGGGTACTGAAAGTTTCATCGCAATCGGTTGATATTTACGCGAGTTATTCCCGAAAAACCGAGGGGGGGGTCCCGAAAAACCGAGGGGGGGGTGGCATCCACCCCCCCCCCCCCCCCTGCACTGGCGAGGGTTAAGGCTGTGATGGCTTTTCTTTCGATACAATATCTATTTCACACAAATTGGTGGTTAAAAATATCGCACTGCAGTATCGCACTTACTAAAAATACACGCCTCTTGTACGGCCTTGATTTAGACCATTTGGTCTAGTTATCTCGGCTGACCTAAGAGGCGAACTGTCCTTGAGCAGTGCCATCTAGGAAATATTATTTAATATTAACACGCGCCCTGGAGGGGGGGGGGGGCGAAATCCGCCCACCCCTCCGGTTTTTCGAGGATAGCGCAAAAACGGCGGCGCGCAGCGCCGCCGTTTTTTGCACACCTGTTTAGAAAAGAACTTCCCACATTATGTAAAAATTTTGGCCTCGGGTCATCTCAGGTCAGGTCACCAGATCAGGTCACGTGATGACCTCAACTCCAAAACGTTTGCAGTAGTACCACAGCCACAGTTTTACGCCGATCAGTTTCAATATTGCAGGGCTTCATAAGGTCATAGATACCAACAATTTGTTGATCTCGGATTTCTAATATCGGTGACCTAAGGTCAGGTCAATTTCGCGACCGCCAACACTGTTTTGTCAATAACTATCGACATAATGAAGATAGAGAAGATAAAATGGTACCAATGTGTTTGTCTCGTCGAGACACGTCTCCCAATATGCAACATGACCAACTTGGGTCACCACTTGACCTTGACCTGAGGTCACCATTAATATGATTCGAAGCGCCTTGACGAGACAAACGCAATGGCGTAAACACTTTTGCTTTATCTTTATTAGGTAAAAAGTTATTTGCGAAAAACAGTTTTGCAAAAAATCACCTTTTTGACATTTGATGACCTCTGGAGCCTAAACTATTGACCTGAGCTCAAATCTGAGGACACCTATGTCGATTGCATTTTTCAAGGGCTTTCGAGTGCTTTTTTCCGTTTGCTGCTAACTATCATAGTTCCCGAGATATTTGGGGGTGCTAGAAGCGAAATCTTGAAAACTTGAAAATCTGACCCTTGATGACCTCTGGTGACCTCAATATTGGCCTGAGAAAAAAATGAACGAAATACTTTCGAAAGAGCTTGTTTTGAGCTATCTAACGTCGTTTTTCGCTTGTCGCTACGTTGCGTGGTTTTCGAGATCGTAGGGGGGGGGGGGCGAAATCCGCCCCCCCCCCCCTCCAGGGCGTGTAATTATCAGAGGCCCTCCAGGGCGCGTGTTAAAAAGTTTGTTTTTGAAAATTGTTTAATTTATTTTACAAAAATTAGCAAAACTTAAATATTGTAAGAACAAATATATAAATCAGTACATGCCGCACAATGCATTGTGCATTTTTTGGGGTAAACCAAAACATCCACTAGGATCTCAGTAGGTACCTTGTCAGCTGAACAAATCGCAGGCATTTTACTTCACAAACAAAAACGGGAATAAATTAATCCCGTCACCAAAATGACTAACTTCGTCACCGTAAATGACTTAGTTAAAATCACCGAAACGTCTAAACATATTGAGGATTTCGGCCGATGGACTTCTTAAAAAAACTGGCTCCAAGGGTTAGGTGAGGTGAGGTGAGGTGAGGTGAGGTGAGGTGAGGTTAGGATAAAAGCTTGATAAAGTTTGAAGTTTGAACTGTAATGTGTGTCTGTTCTTCGAGTGGAAATTGACCTTCTGTCCTTCCTTTTAAATATAGTGCACCCAAGTCGCTGATCGGATAAAAATGATGTTTTCCATAGCTTAGTACCTTGGCGGTCAGGATCGGTACCTCATTTCATTTCATTTCACTTATTTAGGAGACCATCCACAACGTGGCTATTACGGTTCCTGTACATGTGGTAAAGACATTTGTAGTACACGACACAATACAGTTTGCATAGGCAGTAGGCACTGATGGGAAAATAGCTTGCCGGGCTATTTGGTGGCACTCGCTCACGTCACGCACTCGGTTATTGCCAATGCGGCTACAAATGCGCGCCTGGACGGAGCGGCTTTCACGGCTGGTGGCAGCGCATTCCACGTGCGGACTGCTCGGTGCGAGAAACCCTTCTGGGTCTGATTCAGTCTACATTTTGCGAGATGAAGGTCTCCGGCGTCGGCAGCCCTAGTGCTCCTGGCCGATACGTCAGACCGCTTGGTAAACATGTTACGCAGCGCCCTATGCCACTGTTGACTAATCAGGGCTTTGTGCACGTTGGTACAGTCGTGTCGGGCGACCAGTACCTCTACTCTCTCCCACCCGAGAGACGCGAGAGCTGGCGAAATATGGTCACTACGTCGCACGCCGGTGACGAGCCGAGCGGCAAAGTTCAGGCACCTCTGAACGCGATGCAGACGGCACTGGGCAGCCCCTCCCCAGGCGGACAGGCAGTAAAGGATATGAGGAAAAACGTGTGTTTGGACGAGGAGTTTAAGGACGTCAGGAGTGAGGTGATGGCAGATTTTATACAGAGATGCGGTGATGGCATTGCACCTCCGCACCACCACGGATACATGAGGATCCCAGTTGAGGTGCTGGTCGAGGAAGACTCCCAACACTTTGATGGTAGGGGATGGGATGACGGTCGAGCCAGAGACGTTTATGCTGAAATTGTTCGCCATTTTGAGGGAGGATTTTGTACCAATAAGAGCAAAGTCAGTCTTGTCCGGATTCATTTCTAGGCTGTTAGCTTCGAACCAGTTTTGAAGGCATCGGATGGACTCCTCGACCCACATCTTGAGGTCGGATAGGCCACCCTCTTGATTAGGATCTGCTGTAGTTATACACTACCTAATGGCTAATCATGTAATAGTTTTAGGTCCGGTTGTCCTGTGACATGCATTATTTTGATTTGTGTTTCTTTGTTTCCTGTGTAAATAGTGTGAAGTGCAAATATCCTGATGCAAGCAGTGTGATGGTGCATTGAGGACAGTGAGTCATAAGTGGCACTTGACAAGTATCATATGCCCTATGGGGCTGTATATGTGCCTTTGAAGCAGGGCCGGCAGTTGGCACTGCATCAGAAATGGTGTCATGTTCCTGTGCTGATAACAAACACACACGTGTGCTATGCTTACCACCAAGTTTCAGCCTGCCTCCTCCACTCCCAATTTGGCAATGCCAGCAATAACTTTGAAACTTTTTATCTAGACTAAATTGGAAACCACACCGGTTGGTGCCTATCTAAGCTGAATGCAAGCACCTAGTCAATATTATTTATGTTATGACTTCCATTCCATTTCCTTGATATCCAGGACCAGGCATCATGTTTTCACACGATTTGATGTGTCAAACAGGTTAACAGTTGCTCCACTGTATCTTCCATCTCACTGCAAGGTCAACACGAGCACATTTATGGAAGCATTAGCATAGTATTGGGTAATTCACTCCCTTGATTCGCAGGTGACATCCACTTGTTAACACGATGTGGAGAAACGCAAGTGGCTCCCAAAAACGGAGACGAAAAAAAGAAAAAGAGCTGGCCGCTCAGGCTGCGAAATGCCAGAAACTGCACCATTTTGCATGTGGCAGACGTTCTGCTGATGGTTAGTTCATGCATAAATGTCAACCTCATTGTCTATTTTGCTTTGATTGGTAATACTCAAAGTTGCACGTTCTTGCGGGCATTTTGCAGAGGCTTTACTGATATTACATTTTGCATGGACAAAAGTCTATGAACCATTAGTTCATATCACAAAGACATACCAGTGAACAGAAACAGTTCGTAGGTCATCCATTAAAGCCACTTCACTTTTCCATTCTCGGCATTCTCATGATGTGAATGCATCCAATCCGTTCATCTCACTGATTTCAAACTGTCCTTGACAGATCCTCTCCCGTCCTGCCCCGGACCGGCTGCCGCCGCTCCTGAGCCGACCGTGACCAGCGGCCGCCTAGCGTCGAGCGCTGCTCCGCCCAACAGTGGCGACGAGGACACCGAGGACGGTCAGTTCATATAGAGGGCACAGAACATCGGTGGTTGCTTGTCGGCTGTCGTCACAAGCGCTCTCTATCCTCATGATGTGAATGCATCCAATACGTTCATCTCACTGATTTCAAACTGTCCTTGACAGATCCTCTCCCGTCCTGCCCCGGACCGGCTGCCGCCGCTCCTGAGCCGACCGTGACCAGCGGCCGCCTAGCGTCGAGCGCTGCTCCGCACAACAGTGGCGACGAGGACACCGTGGACGGTCAGTTCATATAGAGGGCACAGAACATCGGTGGTTGCTTGTCGGCTGTCGTCACAAGCACTCTCTATCCTCATGGTGTGAATGCATCCAATACGTTCATCTCACTGATTTCAAACTGTCCTTGACAGATCCTCTCCCGTCCTGCCCCGTACCGGCTGCCGCCGCTCCTGAGCCGACCGTGACCAGCGGCCGCCTAGCGTCGAGCGCTGCTCCGCCCAACAGTGGCGACGAGGACACCGTGGACGGTCAGTTCATATAGAGGGCACAGAACATCGGTGGTTGCTTGTTGGCTGTCGTCACAAGCGCTCTCTATCCTCATGATGTGAATGCATCCAATCCGTTCATCTCACTGATTTCAAACTATCCTTGACAGATCCTCTCCCGTCCTGCCCCGGACCGGCTGCCGCCGCTCCTGAGCCGACCGTGACCAGCGGCCGCCTAGCGTCGAGCGCTGCTCCGCACAACAGTGGCGACGAGGACACCGTGGACGGCCAGTTCATATAGAGGGCACAGAACATCGGTGGTTGCTTGTTGGCTGTCGTCACAAGCGCTCTCTATCCTCATGGTGTGAATACATCCAATCCGTTCATCTCACTGATTTCAAACTGTCCTTGACAGATCCTCTCCCGTCCTGCCCCGGACCGGCTGCCGCCGCTCCTGAGCCGACCGTGACCAGCGGCCGCCTAGCGTCGAGCGCTGCTCCGCCCAACAGTGGCGACGAGGACACCGTGGACGGTCAGTTCATATAGAGGGCACAGAACATCGGTGGTTGCTTGTCGGCTGTCGTCACAAGCGCTCTCTATCCTCATGGTGTGAATGCATCCAATACGTTCATCTCACTGATTTCAAACTGTCCTTGACAGATCCTCTCCCGTCCTGCCCCGGACCGGCTGCCGCCGCTCCTGAGCCGACCGTGACCAGCGGCCGCCTAGCGTCGAGCGCTGCTCCGCCCAACAGTGGCGACGAGGACACCGTGGACGGTCAGTTCATATAGAGGGCACAGAACATCGGTGGTTGCTTGTTGGCTGTCGTCACAAGCGCTCTCTATCCTCATGGTGTGAATGCATCCAATACGTTCATCTCACTGATTTCAAACTGTCCTTGACAGATCCTCTCCCGTCCTGCCCCGGACCGGCTGCCGCCGCTCCTGAGCCGACCGTGACCAGCGGCCGCCTAGCGTCGAGCGCTGCTCCGCCCAACAGTGGCGACGAGGACACCGTGGACGGTCAGTTCATATAGAGGGCACAGAACATCGGTGGTTGCTTGTTGGCTGTCGTCACAAGCGCTCTCTATCCTCATGGTGTGAATACATCCAATCCGTTCATCTCACTGATTTCAAACTGTCCTTGACAGATCCTCTCCCGTCCTGCCCCGGACCGGCTGCCGCCGCTCCTGAGCCGACCGTGACCAGCGGCCGCCTAGCGTCGAGCGCTGCTCCGCCCAACAGTGGCGACGAGGACACCGTGGACGGTCAGTTCATATAGAGGGCACAGAGCATCGGTGGTTGCTTGTTGGCTGTCGTCACAAGCGCTCTCTATCCTCATGGTGTGAATGCATCCAATACGTTCATCTCACTGATTTCAAACTGTCCTTGACAGATCCTCTCCCGTCCTGCCCCGGACCGGCTGCCGCCGCTCCTGAGCCGACCGTGACCAGCGGCCGCCTAGCGTCGAGCGCTGCTCCGCCCAACAGTGGCGACGAGGACACCGTGGACGGTCAGTTCATATAGAGGGCACAGAACATCGGTGGTTGCTTGTTGGCTGTCGTCACAAGCGCTCTCTATCCTCATGGTGTGAATACATCCAATCCGTTCATCTCACTGATTTCAAACTGTCCTTGACAGATCCTCTCCCGTCCTGCCCCGGACCGGCTGCCGCCGCTCCTGAGCCGACCGTGACCAGCGGCCGCCTAGCGTCGAGCGCTGCTCCGCCCAACAGTGGCGACGAGGACACCGAGGACGGTCAGTTCATATAGAGGGCACAGAACATCGGTGGTTGCTTGTCGGCTGTCGTCACAAGCGCTCTCTATCCTCATGGTGTGAATGCATCCAATACGTTCATCTCACTGATTTCAAACTGTCCTTGACAGATCCTCTCCCGTCCTGCCCCGGACCGGCTGCCGCCGCTCCTGAGCCGACCGTGACCAGCGGCCGCCTAGCGTCGAGCGCTGCTCCGCCCAACAGTGGCGACGAGGACACCGTGGACGGTCAGTTCATATAGAGGGCACAGAACATCGGTGGTTGCTTGTCGGCTGTCGTCACAAGCGCTCTCTATCCTCATGGTGTGAGTGCATCAAATCCTTCAATCATTCAATTTTGCATTCAATCATTAACGAGTTAACGGGCGAACGGGTTAACCACAGTGGCGGCTCGTGGTCCTCAAAGTACCTGAGGCCCAAGTCCAGAAGTTGCAACGGAGGAGCAGCTGCGACTTGCGAGTTTAGTTAACAAACTTAACAAATCACAGGCGTAAGAACGGGGGCGGGGGCCATGCTCCCACTATTTGTTCAGAATTATTGATAAGATCTTTATTTTTGTCTAATAAGGAAAATTTGGGTCAGTAAAATGTAGATCAAGACGAGAGGAGCTCAAATACCTACGCAAATACATTTTGCATAGGGGGTTGGGGTTCACTCAAGACGAGATCGAAGTTTCACCCCCACACTTTTCATGACGTTCCTAAGATTCTGAAACAAATATGAAATAAGCCGTTCAAGTTACTTAGGTTTTCTCTCAAATCATGTCAGAACGTAAGCCAATTTACGGCCGATTTCAGGCGTTTGGGAGTGTCCTTTTGGTCTCCATTGAATCCGGCGGTGCCAAAATCTTAACTCTTTAGTTCGGAAATTATATCAAAGACTTTGCTTTCAATCATAGCTCTACTATATACAGATTACAGCCACAGTTCTCTACGCAAAGAAAACCGGCAGCTTTTAACAAAAAGTTGCACCTGGCGCCATCTAGTGCCTGGGCTGACACCTCGCGGCAGCATTGGAATCTGAGCCTTCGAGCAGATCGTATTACGCATGCGCATTTGCGCCAGCCTCTGGAGGCCGGACTGGCGGCGGCCTCAGCCGGGCCTGGGACCATGCAGCCGGGGGCCGGGTGGCTCAGTTGGTAGAGCGTTGGACTCGGAATCCAGTTCCGGGTTCGAGTCTGGCTACTGGCGCAAGTCATTCGGTTCCCCGCCCCGAAGGGGGGTGGTTCCCCTCCCCACCCGCGGCGGCATATGGCTATAGGCCAGACTACGGGGTGGGCGGGAACCCGTCCCCTCCCCTCCCCCCCAAAAAAAACGAAGAAAAAAAACATGAAGCCGCGCGCTGCGATATTTGCTGGAGCATCACATACCCGTAACGAATTATAACGCCAAAATTAAGTTATATCTCATGTAATATTGAAGAATGTCCTGTATCCTTATGGTGATGAATATTCACTTATCTAAAGAACACCGCAGTTCGATGGAAACATCGTCACACGGTTGCAGGGGATTCAAAAGTTGCCGCTTTACTCGGCCGGCAACGGTCTGCCCGCCGCCGACGCTAGCAGACTGCGGTACGATAATAAAACATAATATGGATAACAGATGATAGTTTTCAAACAAAAATGTGGCGCCTAGGAGCCGAATAATCGCTTTGAGGCTTAAAACATCCGGGCCTCAGATGGCTACCATTGGTCGGCACAGCGCGGCAGCGTCGGTTGAGCGGCGTTCGCCCGCTGGTGCCTCAGTAGCTGGGCTGAACGGGCGGAGGCGGTGAGGCGGCAGGCCGGCCGGGCCTCAGTCGGCTCGTAGTGGTTTGCTGTAGTATGGCAAACGTACTGGCGGGTGATGGAAGAGCCGGAGAATTTCGGTGATATGCCATAATAAAATGTACTGCGATGTGCAGAATGGAAATCACTCGCACATCTTTTTTCTATGGCAACCAATGAATATTTCAAAGCACATTCTTCCTAAATAATAGGTGAGGCCCGGCCTCAGTTGCCTCATATGACGAGCCGCCACTGGTTAACCATCCTATTAGTTACATCGAATGGCATGCATCAGTCTAACGAGGCATTCATAAAAGATGTGATCATTGCGAGTGATATGAACAGATACCACCAAGTATATGTCACTTGGATGACGCATTTAACATGCATACGTCGAAACGGCGCATGTATTAAAGTTATATATTCGTATGCACATTAATAATCTGCCCTATGAGCTGAAGTCTGAGTAGTTAGGAACTGGGATGAGTCCACTTACATAATACATTATAGAATTAGGTGATCATTTGTCTGTAGCGTAGATATGTCCGCTTATAAATGCCTTTTTCCTACACGTAGATTCTTCTCGGTATTACTATGATTTTGAATACAAAATACAAACTACGTCACCTTTATTGAGAGATGTAAAGCCTTTAAAGTCGGAACCGGAACCATGATTGCCGCTTGATATCAATGAAATGTATCCAACCCAATTCCAAAAATGTAATTCTGCGTTTCCAGAGCCCCGTCCTCGGCGCTCCCGTCCTGCTCAGGCCGGCTCGTACAAGCCTCACTGGCGGAAACGGTTCGCATGGCTCCAGTACGACAGAGTCCGCCGGATGGCTACCTGTGCTAACTGTGCAGAGGCTGAACAGCGTGGCCTGCTGGGTGGAATAACAAAGCGCGATGGAGCATTCATATGTCGTGGTTTTGATTCGTGGAGAAACGCCACATTGAAGTTCATCAGACATGAAGACACCAACTGCCACAGGGAGGCGGTGAAGAGGCTGGCACAGGCAGGATCTCCCAGCTCGACCGCGATGCTGCTGCTAACGGGCAAACAGAGGGAGCAACAACACAACCGGGTAGCCCTGCGCCACATCTTCCACGCCATCATCCTTCTCTCAGCGCAAGGTCTTCCCCTTCGACGTCGGGATCAAGACACGGGCAACTTGCGCCAGCTTTTGCGCACTATGGCTCTGGAGAGTCCTCAGTTGGCCAAGTGGCTGGAGCGACAACAAAATCGACAGCAGATGTTCCCATCATCAGAGATACAGCGTCAGATTCAGAGACAGCTGGCCCACACCCTCCTGCGACAGCTCAGCGCCGAGGTTGCCCGAGCGGAAGTCTTCGCCATCATCGTGGACGAGACCACGGACGCTTCCCAGAAGGAGCAAGTTTCAATCTGTGTCCGGTACATCACCGAGAACCTCACGGCGGAGGAGTTGTTCCTCGGTCTCTACAGTACCGAATCCACAACCGGACAGGCGCTGGCCAGTCTCATCCAAGACGCTCTGCAGCGTCTTCAGCTGCCCATCAGCGGCCTGCGGGGGCAGTGCTATGATGGTGCAAGCAACATGGCTGGCGAATTCCAGGGTATGTCAATGGCATGAGGTGGCTTTCAAATCAAACGACGTGTTACTAAAAAGTAAAATTTGCAATGACTTTTATAAATGCATCTAGTTTGTTTCAAAACTTTACTTTTCAAATTTGTAGATCACTTCGGAAGGTATTGGGAATCTATTCGTAGTGCGAATTCCAAAATAATCATAAGATTTAGCTTGCATGTGCATTACAAACTGCTTTAAAAACATTAAGTTAATGTTACTTAAATCTACTTCAAAGTCGGTGAATGTGGTTTACATTTTGTCCGATTTCATTCGTTAGGGGGGGGGGGGGCGGCGATGACCCCGATGGCCGCCCATGGATTCGCACCTTACCCATTTCATCTGGATCAGTAGCATTAGCTATGGAAGCAGTTTGTACAAATATGGTACAACAGTTCGCGTCTCGCGTCTTTCACAGGGGTGCAGGCGCGCATCAAGGAGCTGGAGCCCCGTGCCATTTACGTGCACTGTACTGCGCACCGCCTCAATCTGGTCGTGAAGGACTGCCTTGATGGTATCCCTGAGCTGCGGGACGCTATTCATGCGGCATCCAATCTCATCACATTCTATCGAGACTCTCCAAAGCGACTGGTAAACTTAGCGAGCATGGGGTCCTCGACCGCTCTCCGGCCACTGTGCCCTACTCGCTGGACGTGTAGCGAGGGGGCCTTGGAGTCCATCATGTCGAACTACAACCCGCTGCGGGACAGCCTGCTGGTACTCGCCGCAGACAGGACCGCTCGACCTGAGGCAAAGTCCAAGGCTAACGGCTTCGCCAGCCGCATGAGCGACTTCTCTTTCTTCTACGGCGTCAACCTCGCCCTACATCTGCTGAGGATGACGACTCCGGTCATGCGGGCGGTTCAGGGATCGCGGCAGACCGTCGCAGCGAACCTGGCCCTGCTCAAAGGGCTCTCGGAAGCCATTGCCGGGCAGCGTCAACGGCACGGCGAGTTCTGGGAGAAGACGGTGGCCGAGGCTGCCAGGCTGGAGCTGGAGGAGCCCAGACTGAGGCGGCAGGTGCGCCCGCCACGCAGGCTGGACAGCGGAAGCGAGCCAACACACCCAAAGACACCGCAAGACCACTTCAAGCGGCTGTACCTGGAGGCTGTCGATCGGTTGGACCGGGCCATCTGCTGTAGGTACAGTGAGGGCTCCAGATCAGATGACCACATCCTGGCAGCCGGTGAGCGGGCCCTGCTCACAGGCGACCAACAAGCCATCTGCGCAACAGCCGAGTTTTATGGACTCAACGCATCGCGACTGCAGCTCCACACAACGATGCTCCACGACATCTGTCAGGCGCGGGGTACGCGCCTGTGTTCGGTGCAGGACGTGGTGGATCTGCTGATTGAGGGCAAAGGAGAGAGGCGCACCCTGCTAGAGGAGTGCACCGTTCTGGTGAAGCTCCTTCTGACGGCGCCAGCCACGTCCTGCACAGCGGAGCGGAGCTTCAGCATGCTGCGGAGGCTGAAGTCGTGGCTCCGCACCACCCTCTCCCAGGAGCGGCTAAACCACGGGGCAGTCCTCGCAACGTATGCGCAGCAAGCGATGCGTCTGGACCGCGAGAAGCTCATAGGCGATTTTATCAAAGAGTCTCCCTCTCGTGCACATGTGTTTGGCGCCTATTAAATGGATAGGGGTGTCGGGGGGGGGGGGGGGTGCGGGTTAGTATCAAGTTGCATGTCAAAAACCTCCTATTCCTTACACATTACCGCCAGGACATAGCCTCAAGGCATGAATGCGTTAACATGAACCTCAATGTGTCCCTATGTCTTACACCAGCAATCTGAAAAGCGGCCACGTTAATATCTGTCCTCAATTAGAGTCATACTCGCCTAAATGAACGTGCGAACATTGTGATGACGTTTTGCGAACGTTATGATGTAACATTGTGGCAACGGCAGTGTTAGCTGGGTGCCAAGGCAGCAGAGCACCTGTGTGTAGAGCTCGCAGTCACACCTTGGCCGTTTGATTGGTGCTGAAATGATAATTTTCGTGACGAGCAGGAGTGTCTTCGGTTGAAATTGTGATGTAGTTTGTACTTTTACCTAAAATTAGGTTAATACTGGGTAGGAGAATGATATGTGTTAGAAACAAACCTGTACATAAACACACATCTACGCTTGCACACGATTGATAAACTCTGTGAGAATCAGTTCTGTTGCAAGTGTATTGAGTATCATTGCCCTCTTGGTTTATGTTCCCTGGTTGCTATTCCCCTCATCCCTCAGGATGGTGTTTGCTGCTCGTTTCTCTCGCGTGAATATAATCAATCTCTCGCGTGTACATTCTTTACTTCCTCGCGCTCTGGGTCGGAAAATAAATGCAGTCGAATCGGAGAGTTCGGAAAAAGGCACACTTATAGTGCGTTTATCGTTAAGAAGTTCTTCAAAGTCGTAAATCATTAAAGCAAGCATTCTTCACATTAGTATTCCTCGTGTAGATTTATTCCAGTACCTAACTATTCAGACTACAATCATTTGGGCGCATTTCTAATGGCCATACTAGTTAATGAAATTGGAATTATTTGCATTACTGTTGAATTGTTGGACGTCAATTCAGGCCTTACCGTTTGATGTGTGATTTTGATATTAAATGATCTATTCAGATAGCTACTACAGTGCGCGCTGCAAAAATTATGGTATCTAAAATACTTTACGTAAAATATTGTTATGGGACAATAAAATACAGCGGTGCCATACAACTAAGTGTACCTACGCACATCAACCTACACATGCGCTGCTAATGAAAGTGAAAATAAAATTAAACGGCGCCCTTAACCACTCACCTGGCGTGAGTGGCAACACATACGTTTCTTAACGTCGGCTTGCAGGCATATCAGGGGAGAGGAACTGGGGGAGGCCCCCTATGACAACTTGTCAGGAGGCCCCCCCTGACAACTTGCCAGGAGGCCCCCCCCCCCTACGATTTGCATCCCCAATGTCATTTCCAAAGTTACACCCCTGATCAAACATGAGCTATAATAGCATAATCTTAAAATAATTATTCTGATCTAATATCCTCCGATAAGAAAACAGTTTATCGTTCGCTTATAATGGGAAGGTCACCAAACTGACCTGACCTTAGGTCACCGATATACAAATAGGTATGAGATAGCAGGGTTTTAGGTATCTATGGCTTGATTACGTCCTGTGAGTTTTAAAGTGCTGAGCCAAACAGTGGCCAGTGGCTGTGGCACGACCACAAAGGATCTAGCTCACTTGTGCATTTAACTATGTATGTTTAAAACAAACTTGACTTTGTAAAAGTTGTTTATATTTCCTTAACAATCAGAAAAGATGCCAAATTTCGGCCGATTTCAGCGGTATGGCACGATGTCGTTGATGTTGTATTACATCCGCCATTGAGGACCCCCAATTATTTTAGGAAATCCACACTGGACTGGTAGACTTGTTTGCCAGAGGCGAGGCGGCGGAGAGCGGCGCACTGACTGGCCAGCTGTAAGACAGCACAGGATCCGGGAGCAGCAGCGGATCCAGCGAAGACGAGCTGGAACGAGATGGGGCTGCAGCCCAGCTGCTGCAAGCTGGGCTGGCGGCGGCTGGCTGCGCTCGCCGCTCGGTGCCCGTTTCGCGGGTTCCGCCGCCTCGCCGCGCCCGTGCTCGGGCGGCGTAGCATTGCTCTCCATACTGCTAAGAATAAAGACAAACGAGAGAGAGAAAAAATAGATGGCATTGCAGATATCGCTTTCTAGCATGCGGTTGGAGAACGGATATAGGCCGGAGTCGAAGTTTGAGTCGGAGTCGCAGCCGGAGTCATTTTTTCAGGCCGGAGTCGGAGTCGGAGTCGGAGTTGCTCAAATTCGGTCGATTCCGCAGCCCTGGTTGTGACTATTTACTGACAATTTTGTACATATTGTCCATCGCGCAACGTTGGACTTCTAGTCTAAATAATGTATTTAATGGCTTACATGTGTTCCTGTCTGCATGGATCTCAGTCGATGGACATAATGAAAAACACGTGCACATACAATCGAACCATTTCATTTCCTGAGTGCCCATTGGACACCAGGAACCTGCCTCTTCCCATAAGTTCGGCTGACGCCTGACGGTACACTAAAACTAACGGCGTTCCAGCTCACGACCCCGTTCTACCCGGCGCGGCGGCGCTGGACAGCCGCGGTGGGTCACGGGATCCTCTGACATTGCCGCCCCTGCAGACCCGATGACCGTCGAGTGCCACTACAACTCCGCCGTCACGTACACGACCTGCGAGCGGCCGGCCGCGGTGACATTTCGACTCTCGTCCCACGGTCCCGCGACCGCCGCTCCGAGTGACGTCGGCGACGCTGCTGCCCGCGCGTCCTCCGCCGCCGCTGACGCCGGCGCCTGCGGACGGCGGCGGCGGCGGCGGCGGCGGCGCTGGGCGGCGGTCACTGGAGTCTGGTGGGTCGGCCGGGCGGGATCAGCGGGCTCCCGAGGCGGAGCGTGGCGGAGCGTGGCAGACCACTAGTCGCCGCGAGGGATCGGGGGATCGCTGCGCGCTGACTCGGAGAGGACGGAGTCGGGTGATAGCGGTGAGGTGATCATTGATCAGTGACAAGTGACACTGGCTGAAGAGGAGAAGTTTGGACCGTGGAGGCTGAGCGGACACTGGTGCTGTCGGGTGTGGGGATGTTTGGTGTCAGGTTTCCGGAGGTGACACGGAGATGTTGCTCTGGTGACTCTGGTGTGTTAGCGGTTAATCCTAGCCCAACAGAGCAACAAGCGAGTCTTCGACTCAGCACTACTCGGCAGACTGAGGAGTGCGCGGCGTGCACGTGTCAATCCTGGACGCATTAAAGGTATGTTGGACAGGCCAAAATGAACATTATATTTTGTGTATGTAAAGGTATTTTGAACGCACACTGGCGGATCTCGAGTTGGGGGTGGGGTGGGGGCTAAAATTTCGCTCCGTTTCATCAGCGGAAAGTTGTTGACCGGCAAGGGGGGGGGGAGTGGAGTCGGGTCGTCAATGCGAAAAGTCGTTGACCGGGGAGGGGAGGGGGGGGGGGGGCGTCGGGTTCTCAACACGAAAGTCATTGACCGAGGGTGAGGTTTTTCCTAATCATCACTTCTAACAACCAATACAGGAACACGTAGGGTGGGGGCACCCTCCTATTAAATGCCCGCCATGTTCCTGTGGGGGAATATTCCCCTAATCCCCCCTAGATCCACCTGTGGTAAAAAAAAACAGACAAACCCAATTTCACCTCTTCTGTCATTTTCAAACATTTGTGTAGCTGAGTTCATGCTGAGTCTGATCTTGACTAGTTGGAAAGGCTGTTTGTCTAGCCCTCTACTCATAGCACGGGGATAGGTCTGGTACTGATAGGCATGGCATGGCGATCGGCTGAGAGGGATGGTGCAAAATGGGAGTCAGATTTAAAATTGGTACATGAAATTACTTAAGACTGGATATGACCTGAGGTCAAAGTAGCCAAGCTATAGTACCTCTACAGTGGCCAGTAGCTGTGGCACGACCACAAAGGATCTAGCTCACTTGTGCATTTAACTATGTATGTTTAAAACAAACTTGCCTTGGTAAAAGTTGTTTATATTTCCTTAACAATCAGAAAAGATGCCAAATTTCGGCCGATTTCAGTGCTATGACACGATGTCGTCGATGTCGTATTACATCCGCCATTGAGCACCCTCAATTATTTTTGGAAATCCACACTGGACTGGTAGACTTGTTTGCCAGAGGCGAGGCGGCGGAGAGCGGCACACTGACTGGCCAGCTGTAACACTATATATCTATATCTATGGTATCTATATCTATATCTATATCTATATCTATATATATAGCTATATCTATATCTATATCTATATCTAGATCTATATCTAGATCTAGATCTATATCTATATCTATATCTATCTCTATCTGTATCTCTATCTCTATCTCTATCTCTATCTATATCTATATCTCTAACTCTATCTAGACCTAGATCTGGATCTAGATCTAGATCTAGATCTAGATCTAGATCTATATCTATATCTATATCTATATCTATATATATATATATATATATATATATATATATATATATATATATATATATATATATATATATATATATATATATATATATATATATTATTAAAGACTGAGTGTTCGTCCGTCCGTCCGATGTTCTGTCACACTTTGGCGTGCTGGTGCTCAGAGATGGTTATACTTAGAAAGCTGTAATTTTCGCAACCGTTCGGATCACGTCGCACTTGGACATTGTATAAAATTTGTGTCGATCCGGACCGAGGGTGGCGCGTGGCGCGTGCAAACGTATCACATAGGTTTAACATAGGAAACGCGAAATTCTGAAATCGTGAAAAACAGGCAAACGCCGCGCGGTTCCCCTGCTGCTGGCTCGGCAACCGAGGGTCGCAGCGACATGCGCTAAACACGCTCCGATAGAAAATACATTGGCCTAGAGTGTCACATGTCGTTCAGAGCGACATGTGACATAAATATTATTTCAAGTATAAAGTTATGACAACTTACATAAAAAAACGGCATTTTCAGTATTTAAATCGGTACTCGAAAACTGTTCAACATAGAACGCTGACACTTCACCACTTTACAGGCGAAGGCACCTTCTTTAAACTATATCCGTAACACAAAGCTGTTTGAGTAATATTTAGGCAGGTTGACAGGCGTTGCATTATTTGTGCAATATTTTTTTACCATGCTATTCTTTCCAACACCGTAAAACATAACACTAAGACGAGTTTTCACACACAAAAAAAAACAATATACACCCGGATAGCGCCGTTTTTACTGACCCCTATCCACCAAAAAATATTTCGCTTCTAGCTAATAGATAACTTATGATGAAGACAAACGTGAATAATTTCTGACGCTAATAACGCTGCCTCAGCGGTCTGCGGGACCAGCGTGTCACCGGCCCGTAGTTCAGCCGGCAGACGACAGGCAGGGGGGTGTCATGGCTATCTCCGTGACGTGTCCACCCTGTCCCATGACGTCACTTTCCAGCTCGATTTACACCAATGGGGTGGCCGAATCGGGAGAAGCGTATTTCCTTTCGTCGACCGTCTCGTGGCACTTCTCGGTCTACCAAAAGAATTACGCCTTCGACCGGCGCGGCCGCCATGTTTATTTACTGTGGCGCATTCGTCACTCAACGATCTTCAACATAATTGTAGGTGAAACAAGTGTAATCCAGATGTAAAAATACTTTCACCTAATAGATACTACTACAAAGTATCCTCAAGTCACCTTACTTCATCAACAACCAGGTGAAATAATACAAAATTCGCACTTCAACCAAAAACAGCATCCAGCGACAGTTCCCCAGTGGCCAAAATCCAAACATTGCCTTATATGGGCATGGGCCTCGCTCGGTTGCATGCCTCGCTTTGACATCGTCTAGCGGCTCACCATTGCAATTTAGGAGAAAATGTCCCAAAAGCGAGCTGTAGAGGACATTTCAATATATCATTTAGTACTCAATTGATCCCTCTGGCACCTAAGGTATGCAAAGGGTAGGACGCGAAAGTAGGCCGATTTAACACATTTGAATAGTGTGACGTCACGTGCCCGTGACATCACGCATTTCGCTGCCTACCCCGGACGGGTCTACCTAGTCTCTATGGCCTTGGACGACAGGGGCGTTGCCGGACTGCATTTGCTGAGTTCAACAATGAACGCATGACTGGCGGGACGTGGGACCTCCGTCTGGGATATTTTATTGAAGCCGGATGACATATTTCCGGCAATTAAAGGAAATACCTTCGGGAAAAATTTCAGAACACGATTTTATTATATTTTTTAATACAGTTTCTTTTTTTCTTTTTAAAAATGGTCCTACATCGCGCCAATTCAGGACAGAAGGTTGTGAATTATTAATTGCATCGTGTGCGTTATTGGTCTGCGCATGCTCCCTGCAGTGCTGGCACAATTCAGACGGTACGGTATATCATATATGCGCCGCATTCCTTCTCCAAAAAGTAAAATATCTTCGGCTGGAGAGTCTTTTCAGTCAATAAAACAGTCAAGATAAGGATTTCTCAACACGGGCTACAAAACTGCTATCTCAGTTTAAAACTAATGTTGAAGGTGGACTATTTCCTTTAAACGGCTAAACTGTGCAGATACTGTGAACGGCATGGGACTTGGGAGAAAAACGAGGAACAAAACGAAAAGGGTTTTGCTCAGTATGTGTCAAGTTGTATGCAGTAATGTGCCCGTCGTTGTGTTTATGTCTTAAGTTTGCCATGCAGTTCTGTCCAAATCGCTTTCATAACATATACATCGGACCGGTTAATGGGCATCGAACGTATTGGCAGGCTATATAAATTAGCTGGCTATATAAATAAATGGCTATATAAATAAATGGCCATATAAATTTAAGGCCTTCTAGTATATTATTAAAGACAGAGTGTTCGTCCGTCCGTCCATCCGTCCGTCCGTCCGTCCGTCCGTCCGTCCGTCCGTCCGTCCGTCCGTCCGTACGTCCGTCCGTCCGTCCGTCCGTCCGTCCGATGTTCTGTCATATTTTGGCGTGCTGGTGCTCAGAGATGGTTATACTTAGAAAGCTGTAATTTTCGCAACCGTTCGGATCGCGTCGCACTTAGACATTGTATAAATGTGGCATCGATGCGGGCCGAGGATAGCGCGTGGCGCGTGCAAACGTCTCCCATAGGTTTAACATGGGAAACGCGAAATTCTGAAATCCCGAAAAACGGGCAAACGCCGCGCGGTTCCTCGGCCGCTGGCTCGGCAACCGAGGGTCGCAGCGACATGCGCTAAACACGCTCCGATAGAGAATAAATTGGCCTGGCGTGTCACATGTCGTTCAGAGCGAGGATTATTTAAAGTCCAAAGTTAAGACAACTTACATAAAAAACGGCATTTTCAGTATTTAAATCGGTACTACTCGGAAACTGTTTAACACTGAGACTTCACCACTTTGCACCCTCTTTAAATTATATTTGTAACACAAAGCTGTTTGAGTAATATTTAGGAGACTGACGAGCGTTGCAATATCTTCGCACTATTTTTTTACCATGCTATTCTTCCCAACACCGTAAAAGATAACACGAAGACGAGTTTTCACACACAAAAACAACAATATACACCCGTATAGCGCCGTCTTTACTGACACCTATCCACAACAATATTTCGCTTCTAGCTTATAGATAACTTAGGATGGAAGGCAAACGTGAATGAACTCACATGTCCTGCTCGAGTCGTTTCCCCTGCACGTGCCGCCTCGATCGACCCGCACCGTCTCTCTTTTAACCGTGCCTCGAGCACGGGTAAGAACTGTGGACTCTGGGATGTTCTGCCGGCTCCCTAGAGCACTGAATGCCTTTTTAGGCCGTGCTTTTAACGCAGACATCTTTTATGACAGTTTTGGAGCTTTTAGAGCACAGGTGATCATGTACGTTTTAACCCGGTAGTGTGTGACTGTAAACTTTAGGATGTGTGATTATGTGATGTGTGTGCTGTGTTGTCTATTTATTGTTATATCTTATCTTCACGACTTCGCCTGTCAGTGGAACCTAGCTCTGTTGGCGATCAAATGAAATAAATAAATAAAATACAAAATAATTTCTGACGCTAATAACGCTGCCTCAGCGGTCTGCGGGACCAGCGTGTCACCGTCCCGTAGTTCAGCCGGCAGCCGGCAGGGGCGCTGATAGATTGTCGCTGAGTTCAACAATGAGCGCATGACTGACGGGACGTGGAACCTCCGTCTGGGATATTTTATTAAAGCCGGATGACATATTTCCGGCAATTAAACGGCTAACTGTGCAGATACTGTGAACGGCATGGGACTTGGGAGAAAAACGAGGAACAAAACGAAAAGGGTTTTGCTCAGTATGTGTCAAGTTGTATGCAGTAATGTGCCCGTCGTTGTGTTTATGTCTTAAGTTTGCCATGCAGTTCTGTCCAAATCGCTTTCATAACATATACATCGGACCGGGAAATGGGCAGCGAACGAAATGGCTGGCTATATAAATTAGCTGGCTATATAAATCAATGGTTTTATTAAAATAAATACCTAAATCGGACCGGTTAATGGACATCGAACGTATTGGCTGACTATATAAATTAGCTCGCTATATAAATAAATGGCCATATAAATTTCAGGTCATCTAGTATATATATATATATATATATATATATATATATATGCAATATTTGCTTTGCAGGCGAAGGTATACATATATATATATATAGATATATATATATATATATATATATATATATATATATATATATATATATATATATATATATATATATATATATATATATATATATATATATATGTATATATATATATATATATATATATATATATATATATATATATATATATATATATATATATATATATATATATATATATATATATATATTTATATATATATATATATATATATATATATATATATATATATATATATATATATATATATATATATATATAATATATATATATATATATATATATATATATATATATATATATATATATATATGTATATGTATATATATATATATATATATATATATATATATATATATATATATATATATATATATATATATATATATATATATATATATATATATATATATATATATATATATATATATATATATATATATATATATATATATATATGTATATATATATATATATATATATATATATATATATATATATATATATATATATATATATATATATATATATATATATATATATATATATATATATATATATATATATATTTTTATATATATATATATATATATATATACATATATATATATATATATATATATATATATATATATATATATATATATATATATATATATATATATATATATATATATATATATATATATATATATATATATATATATATATATATATATATATATATATATATATAATATATATATATATATATATATATATATATATATATATATATATATATATATATATATATATATAATATATATATATATATATATAT
>JAXIVJ010004065.1:0-37500 GCA_036785665.1 Chirona hameri
CTTATTGGGATTAGTCATAGTGTTGTGTTGCAGGATTAACCCTCGCCCTACGGGGGGGGGGGGCTGACAGCCCCCCCCCCTGAGGTTTTTCTTCAATTGCTTTTACACATACGGCGCATGTTACTGAAATTTTCGGTAGCTGGGTTTAAAACAATTATACGTACGCTGTACAAATTTAGGTGAAATTGGTTGAACTGTTTGGGAGATAATAGTGTTTTTCTGACGTCATGTTGGTAAAAAAACGAGAAATATTTGCAAAATTGTAGAAAACAGAGTTTTAAAGCAAATTACAAACACAATTCACCAAAGATACAAAATGGCATTTTCTTTAAATTAGTTACTTCAGATTTTCACAATTTTGGGTTTTTGACTCCTATTTTTTTTTTTAACCTGATATAAAAAATCCCACAAAATCAAAATTTCCAAAGATGTTAGAAAACCGGAATATATGTGAGAGAACTGAGTATGGATAATACCCATACCAAATTTAAAAGCAATATTTTTTGTTTGACTGAGTGATGGCTCCCTAAGTGTAAGAAACTAATGACGTCATTTAAAAAAAAAACTTTTGGTGATTTTTTTTGACAAGATACGAACAAACAATTACCTTTTCTCTATTTCTGAGCCAAAACTGGTCTAGGTACATGCCTTTTTATTTACATTTATCAATTTATTATTTTGAGTTTTCTGAAGAGCAAAATCACTGTTCTGGACGCATGGTAAATCCGAAGTCATTCACTTGACCTGGAAGGTCACCCGTTGACCTGAAACCTGAAAATCGCATACTGTTAGCTTCCTCTCATGACAGGCAACATGCTTGTTCTTACTGCATTGCTCTAGGTTGCTTGGTTCGGAAGTTAACAGGGGGGCATGTCAGTCCTCCCCTCCCGTGGGCGAAGGTGAAAAAAGCTCCCGTAGGGCGAGGGTTAACAGTGACCCTGCCCCTGTGTTGTAGGCTGAGCAGTGACTATGCACTGTGTTACAGGCCAGCAGTGAAACTGACCCTGTGTTGAAACAGTGACTCTGCCCCTGTGTTGTAGGCTGAGCAGTGACTATGCACTGTGTTACAGGCCAGCAGTGAAACTGACCCTGTGTTGAAACAGTGACTCTGCCCCTGTGTTGTAGGCTGAGCAGTGACTATGCACTGTGTTACAGGCCAGCAGTGAAACTGACCCTGTGTTGAAACAGTGACTCTGCCCCTGTGTTGTAGGCTGAGCAGTGACTATGCACTGTGTTACAGGCCAGCAGTGAAACTGACCCTGTGTTGAAACAGTGACTCTGCCCCTGTGTTGTAGGCTGAGCAGTGACTATGCACTGTGTTACAGGCCAGCAGTGAAACTGACCCTGTGTTGAAACAGTGACTCTGCCCCTGTGTTGTAGGCTGAGCAGTGACTATGCACTGTGTTACAGGCCAGCAGTGAAACTGACCCTGTGTTGAAACAGTGACTCTGCCCCTGTGTTGTAGGCTGAGCAGTGACTATGCACTGTGTTACAGGCCAGCAGTGAAACTGACCCTGTGTTGAAACAGTGACTCTGCCCCTGTGTTGTAGGCTGAGCAGTGACTATGCACTGTGTTACAGGCCAGCAGTGAAACTGACCCTGTGTTGAAACAGTGACTCTGCCCCTGTGTTGTAGGCTGAGCAGTGACTATGCACTGTGTTACAGGCCAGCAGTGAAACTGACCCTGTGTTGAAACAGTGACTCTGCCCCTGTGTTGTAGGCTGAGCAGTGACTATGCACTGTGTTACAGGCCAGCAGTGAAACTGACCCTGTGTTGAAACAGTGACTCTGCCCCTGTGTTGTAGGCTGAGCAGTGACTATGCACTGTGTTACAGGCCAGCAGTGAAACTGACCCTGTGTTGAAACAGTGACTCTGCCCCTGTGTTGTAGGCTGAGCAGTGACTATGCACTGTGTTACAGGCCAGCAGTGAAACTGACCCTGTGTTGAAACAGTGACTCTGCCCCTGTGTTGTAGGCTGAGCAGTGACTATGCACTGTGTTACAGGCCAGCAGTGAAACTGACCCTGTGTTGAAACAGTGACTCTGCCCCTGTGTTGTAGGCTGAGCAGTGACTATGCACTGTGTTACAGGCCAGCAGTGAAACTGACCCTGTGTTGAAACAGTGACTCTGCCCCTGTGTTGTAGGCTGAGCAGTGACTATGCACTGTGTTACAGGCCAGCAGTGAAACTGACCCTGTGTTGAAACAGTGACTCTGCCCCTGTGTTGTAGGCTGAGCAGTGACTATGCACTGTGTTACAGGCCAGCAGTGAAACTGACCCTGTGTTGAAACAGTGACTCTGCCCCTGTGTTGTAGGCTGAGCAGTGACTATGCACTGTGTTACAGGCCAGCAGTGAAACTGACCCTGTGTTGAAACAGTGACTCTGCCCCTGTGTTGTAGGCTGAGCAGTGACTATGCACTGTGTTACAGGCCAGCAGTGAAACTGACCCTGTGTTGAAACAGTGACTCTGCCCCTGTGTTGTAGGCTGAGCAGTGACTATGCACTGTGTTACAGGCCAGCAGTGAAACTGACCCTGTGTTGAAACAGTGACTCTGCCCCTGTGTTGTAGGCTGAGCAGTGACTATGCACTGTGTTACAGGCCAGCAGTGAAACTGACCCTGTGTTGAAACAGTGACTCTGCCCCTGTGTTGTAGGCTGAGCAGTGACTATGCACTGTGTTACAGGCCAGCAGTGAAACTGACCCTGTGTTGAAACAGTGACTCTGCCCCTGTGTTGTAGGCTGAGCAGTGACTATGCACTGTGTTACAGGCCAGCAGTGAAACTGACCCTGTGTTGAAACAGTGACTCTGCCCCTGTGTTGTAGGCTGAGCAGTGACTATGCACTGTGTTACAGGCCAGCAGTGAAACTGACCCTGTGTTGAAACAGTGACTCTGCCCCTGTGTTGTAGGCTGAGCAGTGACTATGCACTGTGTTACAGGCCAGCAGTGAAACTGACCCTGTGTTGAAACAGTGACTCTGCCCCTGTGTTGTAGGCTGAGCAGTGACTATGCACTGTGTTACAGGCCAGCAGTGAAACTGACCCTGTGTTGAAACAGTGACTCTGCCCCTGTGTTGTAGGCTGAGCAGTGACTATGCACTGTGTTACAGGCCAGCAGTGAAACTGACCCTGTGTTGAAACAGTGACTCTGCCCCTGTGTTGTAGGCTGAGCAGTGACTATGCACTGTGTTACAGGCCAGCAGTGAAACTGACCCTGTGTTGAAACAGTGACTCTGCCCCTGTGTTGTAGGCTGAGCAGTGACTATGCACTGTGTTACAGGCCAGCAGTGAAACTGACCCTGTGTTGAAACAGTGACTCTGCCCCTGTGTTGTAGGCTGAGCAGTGACTATGCACTGTGTTACAGGCCAGCAGTGAAACTGACCCTGTGTTGAAACAGTGACTCTGCCCCTGTGTTGTAGGCTGAGCAGTGACTATGCACTGTGTTACAGGCCAGCAGTGAAACTGACCCTGTGTTGAAACAGTGACTCTGCCCCTGTGTTGTAGGCTGAGCAGTGACTATGCACTGTGTTACAGGCCAGCAGTGAAACTGACCCTGTGTTGAAACAGTGACTCTGCCCCTGTGTTGTAGGCTGAGCAGTGACTATGCACTGTGTTACAGGCCAGCAGTGAAACTGACCCTGTGTTGAAACAGTGACTCTGCCCCTGTGTTGTAGGCTGAGCAGTGACTATGCACTGTGTTACAGGCCAGCAGTGAAACTGACCCTGTGTTGAAACAGTGACTCTGCCCCTGTGTTGTAGGCTGAGCAGTGACTATGCACTGTGTTACAGGCCAGCAGTGAAACTGACCCTGTGTTGAAACAGTGACTCTGCCCCTGTGTTGTAGGCTGAGCAGTGACTATGCACTGTGTTACAGGCCAGCAGTGAAACTGACCCTGTGTTGAAACAGTGACTCTGCCCCTGTGTTGTAGGCTGAGCAGTGACTATGCACTGTGTTACAGGCCAGCAGTGAAACTGACCCTGTGTTGAAACAGTGACTCTGCCCCTGTGTTGTAGGCTGAGCAGTGACTATGCACTGTGTTACAGGCCAGCAGTGAAACTGACCCTGTGTTGAAACAGTGACTCTGCCCCTGTGTTGTAGGCTGAGCAGTGACTATGCACTGTGTTACAGGCCAGCAGTGAAACTGACCCTGTGTTGAAACAGTGACTCTGCCCCTGTGTTGTAGGCTGAGCAGTGACTATGCACTGTGTTACAGGCCAGCAGTGAAACTGACCCTGTGTTGAAACAGTGACTCTGCCCCTGTGTTGTAGGCTGAGCAGTGACTATGCACTGTGTTACAGGCCAGCAGTGAAACTGACCCTGTGTTGAAACAGTGACTCTGCCCCTGTGTTGTAGGCTGAGCAGTGACTATGCACTGTGTTACAGGCCAGCAGTGAAACTGACCCTGTGTTGAAACAGTGACTCTGCCCCTGTGTTGTAGGCTGAGCAGTGACTATGCACTGTGTTACAGGCCAGCAGTGAAACTGACCCTGTGTTGAAACAGTGACTCTGCCCCTGTGTTGTAGGCTGAGCAGTGACTATGCACTGTGTTACAGGCCAGCAGTGAAACTGACCCTGTGTTGAAACAGTGACTCTGCCCCTGTGTTGTAGGCTGAGCAGTGACTATGCACTGTGTTACAGGCCAGCAGTGAAACTGACCCTGTGTTGAAACAGTGGCTCTACCCTGTGTTGCAGCAGTGACTCGGACCCTGTGTTGCAGCAGTGACTCGGACCCTGTGTTGCAGCAGTGACTCGGACCCTGTGTTGCAGCAGTGACTCTGACCCTGTGTTGCAGCAGTGACTCGGACCCTGTGTTGCAGCAGTGACTCGGACCCTGTGTTGCAGCAGTGACTCGGACCCTGTGTTGCAGCAGTGACTATGCCCCTGTGTTGCAGCAGTGATTCCGACCCTGTGTTGCAGCAGTGACTCGGACCCTGTGTTGCAGCAGTGATTCTGACCCTGTGTTGCAGCAGTGATTCCGGCCCTGTGTTGGCTGAGCAGTAAACCCATGCATGGAGTGGGAATCCCGTAGGGGAATGGGAACGGAATGGGAATGGGTGGGAATGTGGCAAACTTTTGGGAAATGAACCGGCTGGAACGGGTTACCATATCACCATATACGACCACACCATAGGACCATATCAATTTGCCGTGAAAAATTATAAAAATAAGAAGACCTTAATTGAAACAATCTGGTGTGCGGCAACTGTCACATACAACATTCCTAGTATAAAGTAAGATAAAAACATGCCAAGGTTCCAGACAACACAACACTGACTCACTGAGTAGGTGTTGTGTTTATCGCACCGATTAGGTTAGTGCCAATGTGAGCTGGGAACCAGATGCAGTATGCCTATTGCATACCTGAATTATTTGACGTCACAACCTGTTGGTACGCATGAGAGAAAACTATAGGAAATAGCTTATTCTGAAACCTGGTTTCAACCAATGCACGAAAAACTTACTGCACATTTGCATAACATAAAAACTGCCAACATGTAGCATGAAGTGAGGCATTAAGCCATAAGGTGATGTTCAGCATTTGGACTATTTCCCTTATTTTAAATATTGTTGATCTAGAACATGTGTCTCCGCCCGTCAGTCGAGTTTTCTTATACGCGCTTCTTCAGAGCAACATCTGTATTGCATTGAGTGCTGTGGGTAGGGATAACAAAAAGAGCATAATGGAAAAGAGTAGTAAAAGGAGTTAAAGGTAAGTTGATGCTAGCGGTTTCTGAAATAACACATAACCAGTCAGCAAAGCGGCCAAACCTGACGCACCAACCAAGAACATGCGAACGCACACTGGCGACTGGCAGAACCGAGAGCATGCGAACGCACACTGGCAACTGGCAGATGTGGCAAGAAAAGCAGCAGTATAACGTGCAACCGAGCTTCGAGTAGCATGCAAATTGCAATGCAAGTCAAGCATAGTGCAAAACACACACACACACACACACACACACACACACACACACACACACATTGGTCACCCACCAGAAGTATTCCATCCGACGGCGGTGACATCAATGCTCAGGCAGGCAGACAATGTTGCTGACATGCTCCAGCAGACAGGACATCATGCACTAAGCCAGCATGCCATCAAGCGGTTTCTTAATATTTACACCCAAGATGAGTCTGCAACATGAACACAAAGAGGTGGTCACTTGGAGGTTGCTACAACATGAGCAATGAACAATGCTTCAAAGCACAAAAATAGTCATTACTTATCAGAGCACTATATAGCAAAGTTATATACTTCACAGTTAAGAAACAGAGACAACAAAAATTTCTCCAATATGACAAAACTGCTTAAACTTCCCTTGGTATTAACCCGCTCACTGCAGGGGTTGATCCCCCCCCCCCCTCAGGTTTTTATCAGATAGCGAAAAAATGGCGGCGCGCAGCGCCGCTGGGTTTTCGCACCCCTGTTTGGATATAAATTTCGCACACTATGGAGAAAAAAAATAACCTCGAGTCATCTCAGGTCAGGTCACCAGACCAGGTCAAGTGACCCCATCTCCAAAAATGTTTGCAGTTGTGCCAAAGCCAGAGTTTCTCTCCGATCAGTTTGAGACTTACAGGGTGTCATGAGCGCATAATTACGTAAAATTCGTTCATCTCGGAATTTTGATATCGGTGACCTTAGGTTAGGTCAATTTCGTAACCTACCATAATAAGTCAATGGGGAAATATTAAAATGCTTCCTATTTCATGGATATGCATGATATTAGTCCAATTACTTCTGGATCATGTTATTATAGGATGTTCTTGATGATCCAATTGTAAGTTTTGTTCAGTGACCCCTATGAGGTCATTTGAGGTCATCCGAGTTCACCATCACTTGTTTGTCAATAACTCGCGACATAATGCAGATAGAGAAGTAAAACCGACAGAAATAATGTTTTGTCTCGTCCAGACACGTCTCCCTATATGCAACATGACCTACTTGGGTCTTGACCGCAGGTCAAGGTCACGTGACATGTGGTCAATTTTAAAATTGAGCTAAGAAGATCACCATGTATATCATTCAAAGCACCTTGACGAGACAGACACAATGGCGCAAGTAGTTTTTCGTTATCTTTATTAGGTAAACAAAATATCAGCGAAAAACAGTTTAAAAAACAGCATTTTAACTTTCTTTACCTCTGGAGCCTCAAATATTGACCTAAGATCAAATTTGAAGGCATTATGTCGATTGAAAGTGTAAATGGCTGACGATCACTTCTTCTGTTTGTTTCTAGCTAGCATAGTTTCCGAGATATATAGGAATTTCTGGAGCGAAGTCCTCAAACAGGAAAAATCTGGAAAATTGGACCTTCGATGACCTCTGGTGTCCTCAATTTTGACCTGACCTAAAACAAATACTTTAATATTTTCGATAGAACTTGTATCAAGCTATCAAACACCGTTTTCCTCTTGTTGCTACGTAGCGTAGTTTTCGAGATATCACGGGGGGTAGAAATCAACCCCCCTGCAGTTCGTGTTCGGCGCAAACCCCCTGCAGTGCGCGGGTTAATATTGATATTAATGTTCACTCTGCATTGGCATTGTTCATTGGATCAGAAGCCACAAAAAAGCAAGCATGACACTCGCTCACACACCGCAACCATTTTGATTTGAAGTCAGATTGATGGATTTAATTGTTGGTTGTTGATACTAAACCAAATGGACCAAATATACCCTTTTGGGGACCATATTTGACAGGTTTTATGTCAAATTTGGTCCCCTGTTTGGAAGGCTGTAATTCCTTAAATATTAATTGTACAAAATTTTACCCAATCAGGGACGCCTTGCCTGAACACTTTTTGGTTGATTCCTAATTGGGAACATAACGAAATTAATTATATTTAAGCTTTTATGACCAAAATGTCGGGGCATTACACCCGTTAGGAACTTTCTTGGACATATCGCAGTCTACCCTAGAAAATAACTAGGTTTGATCCCTGAAAAAGCTACAGGGTAAGTTTCGGGCTAGGGTTGATCCAAATTAAGAGAGCTTACTTTTGTTATAAGATCAGAAGTATGATTTAACCCGCGCGGCGCTGGGGGGGTAAATTTTACCCCCCCTCCCGGGTTTTCGCTATAGATTCAAAACTACACTAGATATCGATGCGAAACTTTCAGTACCTTATCTGGCATCGATTTGACGTCTTCAGATATATTTTCAAGAAAATCGGTCGAGAAGTTTTTGCGAAAATAGCGTTTTAGTGACGTCATGTAACGCCATTTTCGGTCCAAAATGGACGAAACTTTGATCGATGATAGAACAGCGAGTATTGTAGCAAATTGCAAACGAAGCACGTCAAAAGGAAGGAAATGACATTCTCTACAAGATGGCTATCTCGGATTTGCACAATTTTGATTTTCTCATCCCCAAAATGCAAAAAATCGTTTTTATTTTTTTCAAAGTTTACCAAATCCAAAATTGTAAGAATTTTCAAAAAACCGGAAGATATGTCAGATAACCATCTCTAATGAGTGACTATTCCAAATTTCAAACAAATATCTATATTTTTGACCCCCAAATGACACTAATAAGTGTTCAATGTGATGGACGCATTTTTAAAAAAAAATCGCAAATTTTGACATTTTTAGACATCGTACACAAAAACAAATTGCACCATTGGATTGCTGTGGCAAAACTGAACCGTGAACATGTGTCGGTAATAGCAAATTTTGGATTTCAAAATTTGACCTTTTTTGCCTGATCTTGACCTGACCTTGAGGTCAAATGTCAAAATAACCATTATTTTTGGATTCTACGTCTGAAATAACCCATGAGACATGTGTCACATGGGTTTCATATTACTTTTTCACAGTGTGACCTTTTGTGACCTGACTTTGACCTTGACCTGTACTTAGTATGATATTCATACTCAAGCATTAACCTCTCCTTATATTTAGAAGTGTTTTGGCGAGTTTCGGCGCGCTGCTGTTGATAGTCCGGTCTCTGCAGCCAATAATCTCGAAAACAGGTGGTTTTGACCTTTGACCTGACCCTGACCTGATATGTGACCTTTTAAATAAAATTTTAAGAATGACTTAGAATCTTTCCATCGAGAGCTTCCGATCGCCGCCTTGCGCGTCTCGCTGCGATTATTGGTTCGGGAGATAAGAGGGGGGTAAAATTTACCCCCAGCGCGGCGCGTTCGGATGGAGACCCCAGCGCCGCGCGGGTTAAGAAATAGTTGACTTAATCGTAAGTGTCCTATAAGGTACCATGATCTTACCCCAACTGTACGTTCCTACTTGAAACAAAAGTCTAAACCTTTATTTATAACTATATCTTTTCTGGTTTACAAAAAAAGGAAGGGAATTTGACTGTAAGCCCAGTGCACTTAATAGTTTTGAAATCCATTAAAAACTTAAAAAGTTATTAAAGTTTCCGTTTCAAAATAAACCTAAGGGACCAAATTTGACACACCTCGAGTTAACCAAATGGACCAAATCTGACCCCCGAAAAAGGATTCTTCGATAACTCCCAATCTAACAACATTTGTTACATTCGAAGAACAGTTTCCGATCGCTCTCGTCGAGTAGAACACGAATCCGTTGACGTTTTTAATCAAACCTAGCTTTTAAAAAAGTTACACACATTTTACGTTTTGATGGGTTTTTTATTTTTGTATTTTAGTATCCTTGTTCTGCTCGCAATTTGCTTATTATTGATCGAATATTTAATCAAAACATATATTTGTGTTAAGCATTAATGGGGCTTTGTATATAAGGTGCGGAAATCCTTCCCAATTTTTTTTTAGCTTTTGGGCTTCTTAGAAAAACATGTTTTTTGCACAAGTTTTTGGAACGTAACTTTTTTGTTTTGGAACTTTTTTTATAATCAAACAGCAAATAAAGGTGCGGCGTAACGAACCACATCTTTTGGCAATTCTGAATTTTAATCAAAACCATATTTTTGAAGTTAAAAATATGAAAAATTGTAAAAAATGATGTTTTTAAATTTTAGGTTTTTAAATATGCATCTTTTAGAAAAATGTGTTCAAGGATAAGAAAGACCGTCTTACGCCAAATGTTAACAAACAAAGAAATCAAAAATCGGTATAGAGGTTTTGAAGATATGGGGTACTTAATTATCAAATTGATGTATATTTTGAATTTTCACCAAAAAAAAAGTTATGCATTTTTTCAAAATTAAAAATATGATTAAAATGTAAAACACTATGAGCATGCTGAATTTCTTTTCGTACTCTAGATATGTTGTTTTATTTTTTTAAGTTATCCATCACCAAAAATATATATCAATAACTTTTTTCGGAAAAGTTTTTTTGAGTTCCGACAGATGGATGTTGTAGAACTAGGCAAACGGAACAAGAATATATGTTTGTATTTGCCTCTCCGGTCTTACTTTTTGAGTTAATGAGTTTCGCGTTTTGATAAATTTTTCGTCCAATTTCATGATTTTCTTCAAGGTTTATGCTCATATTTTGTTCAATATTTGAAGAATCATAAAAACAAAATTATATTTAGAACCAGCATGAATGGGGCATCATTTTACAAGTAACGAGACCCTTTAATCTTTCTTATTCGAAGAAAAAAAATCGAAATTTTTCGAATGTCAACTTTATCTGTTTTTTGACAATAACTTGAGAAATATTTAGTATTTAAAGAAATGGTAAACAGAATCTTGTTTATCATGATATAACGGATGTGAATATGTATTTTCTTAATACTCGCTTTTTGAAAGAAATCTGTTTTTCGTAAAACCTTTTTTGAAAAATTGAAAATTTTATTTTGAAAAAGTAGCTTGGTTTTCTATATTGCTAGGGGTAATCAAGAGTAATTTTGTAATACAAGACAAGGAAAAAACATTATTTTTTCTTCCACAAAAATAGCTCTAAGTCCTCGGAACAATGTTATGGTAGACGGAAATGCCTATAACTTAAAAACCAAAATATATAGAACCAAACCGATTTCGGTTTGGACAGTCAATAGTTGAGCCTACGTTATATGATGTACTTAATTTTTAAATTGCTTAACTTTAAGTACAATTACAAATTAAGTTTGAATGCTTTTCACTTAAACAATAAAATGTATAGACCCAAACGGTTACAAGTATTAGATGAATGTGATAAAGGACTATCAAATTAAAAAACAAATTATTCTAAAAAGACTTAACTTTAAGCATATTTTTTTTCAAGTGAGTACAACTTAATGGTAGATGGCAATACCTATAACTTAAAAATAGAATGAAATAAAACCAAACCGGTTTCAGTTTTTGATAGCCAATAGTTGAGACTACGATATATGATGTACTTAATTTTTTTATTGCCTAACTTTAAGTACAATAACAAATTAAGTTTGAATGTTTGTCACTTAAAAAATAAAATGTATATAGCCAAACAGTTACCAGTTTTAGATGAACAAGATCCAGGAATCGCAAAGGAATAATTAAACTTTAAACAAAATTACTTAACTTTAAGCAAAAAAATTAAGAAAATTTTTGATTTCAATTTCTTTAGGTGAAATTTTTGTCTGAGCGAAAAGTTTATTTTGTTAATTGATAGCCCATTCAATTTCCTATGAAGTACTTTTTTGTTTTTTCAAAAAATGTGTTAACAAAATTTGTTTCAATTTTTTAGAAAAACGTTAAGTGCTGCCACCTGGTGTTAAAAATTTAATATTTATTTTTAAACAGTTAGGGTGAACAAGAATGAAGACATCATTTTACAAAAAAGTAGACCCTTAAGTCGTTTTTTTCGACCTTTTATCACTTGATATACTTTTTTCCATTTTTTTCAGTTTTTTAACAATGACGTCAGAAGTATTAAGTATTTTCAGAAATTGTTACCTTTTTAATATTCGTATGTACTTAATTAATATGGAAATGTATAAAATGAATCCTCGCTTTTGGAAAGAAATCGTTTTTTGGTAAAAAGTGATACTTCTTTTTGGATTTTTTTTTTATTTTTGTTATTTTTAAATGGCTTCGTTTTCTTTATGTTTAAGTGTTAACGAACGCAATTTTGATATAATAAATAAGGAAAAAAAACACTTTTTCTTCTTCTTCGAAATTTGTTCTAAGTCCAGCAAATAATGCAATGATAGACAGGAATGCCTATAACTTAAACACCAAAACGAATAAAACCAAACCGATTTCAGTTTTGAATAGGCAATTGATTAACCTACTCTAAATGATGAACTTAAATTTTTAATTGCTTAACTTAAAGTTCAAATTCAAAATTTTCGGCTTTGTTTGACCTTGCTAGATCAGCTGATTCTGCTGCAGTCGTCCGAATCCTGACCCAGTATTACCGAGCTTCACAACATCCATATGTAAGATCATCCATGTTTTTAAAAGATAAACTACATATTAATGGTGTGTTACATGTTATTTAGTGTGATCTAAATTTTCGCTTAACTTTGGTGTGGACAAACTCGACGAGCTGTCTCAGTCCCGGCTGCAAGGTGCGAGTAGGTATTCCAAACCATTCTGATTCTGCTCAAATGTACTGCCTCCTTATATCACGAGTGCAGCTGTTTGCCTATCAATGCAGTTTAACTCTGATATCATACTTGTCTTGTTTTTTTCCATATTTAAAGTAGATTATAATTTAATTATGCTGGCAGGCATGTTATGATATAGGGTAGGCAAATATCCAATCGCCAAATCTGCACAATTTGTCATGCTATTTGTGCTTCATTGTGTCAGTATCATCTACAAAACCAGTAGCATGAACAGTTTAGTGTTAGGTCGTGTATGGTGTTACAGTTGTTTCCCCTAATAGTATCATACCATTACCCCGCGACTTACTGGGGGGGGGGGCTATTCCCCCCCCCCCACCCCACCCCACCCACTCCCGTTATTTTGCAATATATCCTAAACCAACAGCATTATCGTCACTAACCTTGCAGTACATTCTTTCCCATCAATTCTACACATGTTGGCCAAAGGACAAAGGTGAGGTTATGATAGGTCAACCGGAAATGACGTCAGAGTGACGTCATGTTCTTCGGTTTTTGTTGCAAAATAATGGTTTGCGGAAAACGCTGTCAAAGATACAATATTTGAGATAAATTAAATTGTCTTAAATAAAATTACTGACAATAGAACGGTCTATGAAACTGCCATCTCATATTTTTTAGTTTTTTCCATTCAAAGTTTTGAGAAATCCCAATACATTTTTTTTAAATAATAATTTCCCCCAAAAAATCAGAATTATCCAAAAACCGGATTATATGTCATTCAGACGTTTTCGATGAATATGTGTAACAAATTTCAAGTCGATAACTTAAAAAATAACTGACTTATGACCTTTAAATAGCAAAAATCGACCACCTCTCACAACGACCACCTCTCACTATGCATACAAAATGAATTTCTGTTTTTGCTTTTTACTTCTATTTATATGGAACAAACAATGTTGTAAGGCCATTTTTCGCGTTCTAGTCGAAGAAACCCCCATAAACATGTGTTACAACGCCTAATGACCGTAATATGCAGTTTGACCTCGTGACCTCGGATGACCTTGACCTGACCCAAGGTCCAAAACAGCTTAGAATGGTACTTAGAAGTGTCAGACACACGAATCAATCCGATTTATCAACAACTGCTTGTGCGTTTAATATCGCAATTTTGCGCGACAGCTCCATCCATCAAGACCTTTTGACACGGTAAAAATGTTGTACTTGACCTGACCTGTAACGTCATTGGTGACCCCGAGGTCAACAATATTATGTTTCCCTCAATAAACTTCCCAGGGCTATCGAATGCCGTTTTATTTTTTTGCAATCGGTACAGTAGTTCCGGAGTTCCGAGAGAGGGAAAAATAACCCCTCCCCCATTCCCCCCCCCCCCCCCCCCAGTAAGTCGCGTTATGAAATATACCCCAGTAACTCGCGGGTTAACCGGGAGGGGGGGGGGGGGGGCGGGGGCTATTAGTGGCAAGGGTGGGCAGATTCTGCCCACCCCTCAGGTTTTTCGCAGATATCTCCGGAACGGCTGGGAGCAGACCCATGAAATTTTGGAACTTTTCCTAGAATTGATTTCCGCATGTGGCGTCAAAATTGTGAGTTCCTAACCTAAAGGGAATATTACACCTTTAATATTAGTTTTTAACTGATATAGCCAGATTGTCTGCAGTACTGAGAAATTTCCAAATCTGACATGTTTCCTTCCAAAATGACCTAGTTGCTGAGGTTTAACGCAAAAAGCGTTGGGTATATTTGGCCATATTTTAAAGGGACAAATCTTGTGACGTTTCGCATACATCATTAGTATTCCTACCGCAATTCGTTTTCGCCAGGGTATAATAGAACAACGTTTTCGCTATTTGGACCGGCCGCCACCGAAACGTATCGAAACGTTCATGAGCTATAAATATTATTGGCCATTACTTAGTAAATTTTCATTGGATTTCCAATTGAAAATAATACCGACACTCGTCTTAAGAAAAGGCACACCTTTTGAAGGGTGGCTCGTACCGGTAGCTGCAATATTCTCCGCAATAGAAGCACATGCACCTGTAACTGCGATACATTTGGGATACATTCTGCCTGTGGTTACAGTTTTAAGTAATTACCTCTCCAATTGTGAACCGATTTCCAATTGAAAATTACCAATAGATGCTTATTGATAAGACGCATTTGCTGATTGGTGGCTGGTCTAACTTTGTCAATTTTCATTGGATTTCCAATTAAAAATAATGTCCACACTCGTCTTGAAAAGGCACACCTTTTGATGGGTGACTCGTACCGGTAGCTGCAATATTTATTTACATCCACCACATGCCGATGAACACATATCAACACATTTGTGGGTAGGTATATCACATTTATTTATGCACATGAACATTATGGGTATATGTCACGCAACGCGACTCCAACTCTACTCATACAAAGCCGTGGTGTAAACATGCACCCATTCTCAATCGCGACCAATATACTCGCGAGTCGCGACCCAGCGAACGAGGTTGTTAGTGTTGCTTACATATTCTGATTCAAAGATAGGCTTTTGCCGGTATGACGTCACAACTCGTTTTGGTGACGCAAGATTATTGTGGCGTCATATGTATTAACCCGTGCACTGCAGGGGGTTTGCGCCGAACTCGAACTGCAGGGGGACCCGCGCACTGCAGGGGGTTTGCGCCGAACTCGAACTGCAGGGGGTTGATTTCCGCCCCGTGAGATCTCGAAAACTGCGCTGCGTAGCAGCAAGCGGAAAACGGCGCTTGATAGCTTGATACAAGTTCTATCGAAAGTATTGCAGTATTTTTTTTCTAGGTCAGGTCAAAATTGAGGTCAACAGAGGTCATCAAATGTCACATTTTTCAGTTTTTGTCCTGTTTTAGGACTTCGCTCCAGAAATTCCCATATATATATATATATTGGGAACTATGCTAGCTATAAACAAACGGGAAAAAGTGAACGCCAGCCATTGAAATTTTAAATCGACCAAGTGTCCTCAAATTTGTCCTCAGACCAATATTTTAGGCTCCAAAGTTAAAAAGGGGATTTTTTGTTTGCAAAACTGTTTTTCGCTAATACCTTTTAACCTAATAAATATAACGGAATACTGTTTCCGCCATTGTGTTTGTCTCATCAAGGCACTTCGAATGATATACATGGTAACCTTGTTAGGTTAACTTAAAATTGTGACCACAGGTCACGTGACCTTGACCTGAGGTCAAGACCCGAGTAGGTCATGTTGCATATGGGATACGTGTCTCGACGAGACAAACACATTTCTGTGGGTTTTATCTCTCTATCTTCATTATGTCGCGAGTTATTGACAAACAGGTGATGTTGAACTCGGATGACCTCAAATGACCCCATAGAAATCACTGAACAGAAATTACACTTGGATCATCAAGAACATTCTATAATAACATGATCCAGGAGTAATTGGACTAATAGCATGCATATTCTTGAAATAGGAAGCATTTTAATATTTCCCCATTGACTTATTATGGGGAGATCACGAAATTGACCTAACCTTAAGTTACCGTTATCAAAATCCCAAGATAAACGAATTGTAAGTACTTATGCCCTCATCCCTGTAAGTTTCAAACTGATCTGCGAGAAACTCTGGCTTTGGCACAACTGCAAACGTTTTTGGAGATGGGGTCACTTGACCTGGTCTGGTGACCTGACCTGAGATGACCCGAGGTCATTTTATTTCTTCAAAGTGTGCGCAATTAATGTCCTAACAGGTGTGCCAAAATACGGTGGCGCTGCGCGCCGCCGTTTTTTCGCTATCTGAGAAAAATATGAGGGGGAGCGGAAATCAGTGCGCGGGTTAATAATAATATTTTCCAATTATGACAAATTGGTACTTTTTGGCAAAAATGAATGCCAGAACCGTATTCAGGACACTCTTTTCCATCATTCCACGTACTTTTCCCAAGGTGTACTACTCCCTTTAACAGAGGCGGTTCCAAGGCCCGGTTTTTAGATTTTTAGGTGACATTTGGCGATAATACGGAGATGTGATCTTCACGGCTTCTGCCTAACTGCCTGAAGTATAAAGGAGTTACATAGGTTTACGGTGATTGAAACAAGTGCAAATTAGTTGATGTTAGTGAACTATAATAGCATAGGCGGTTTCAGGGACTTGAAAAGGGAAGGCTTCAAGGAAGTCATTTTTATATCTTTTGCCTCCATTTTTCGCTAACCTTGCACCGCCTATGGATACAAATATGATGTATAACTGTTGTGTCGGATATCACAATAACGCACCATTTCATTTATCCAAAAAGTCCAACAAAAGATGATTTTATTACGCATTTATTTCATCCCCATATTTCGTGACCAGCAAACGCCTATGACTTTATAATTTTGAAAAGTCAACGTCATATATCAATCCCCAATTCAATATTTATCGATGCCAATTAGTTGCAATCGGTTGATAAACATGGCAGCTGTGGTGGATCAAATATACCTCTAATTTTGTTAGTTTGTGCCCCCCCCCCTCCCCCGCCCTCCTATCAAATATTTATATTTTTTAGAAATGTGGATCGTGTTGAGGGGAATCGAACGCCGTTTGATTTTTGGAAATCGGAGGGGTGGATCTCGAGATTTCCGGAGAGGGGGGGGGGGCGAATCTGCCCCCCCCCCCCTGCCACTAATAGGGGTAGCCAGGAGCCTGCCACTAATAGTGCTAAAAGGTACCAGTTTGTTATGTTTACAATTGCTGGTATATTGATATATAATTGTATAGCTTTTATGGATTTACTTGACTGTATCATTCAAACCATACACAACTCTGCGGTTGATTTCAGTTTCTGCTTGTGGAGAAAGTCATGGTTAATGATTGAACATTTCATGTTAAATCTAATTCTTTCAAACATCACCACAAGTAAATCTTACACCTCTGACATTGAGTGTGGTAGTTTTAAAGCATGGAATACATACATGCTTATATTTTAGCCCCACAAGAAGTGAAATATGCTTAAACTTTGAAACTGGCAGTGACTCTGACCCTGTGTTGCAGGCTGAGCAGTGACTCTGACCCTGTGTTGCAGGCTGAGCAGTGACTCTAACCCTGTGTTGCAGGCGGAGTCTGGGCGAGCGCGTGTCAGCAGCACTCGCGACAGCCCCCGCTACTGGTAACCACTGCCGAGCCGCGGCCCACAGTGTACGCCTGGCCTGAGGAGATGGTTGAACTGCACTGCCGGCCTTCCCAGCCCGGCGGCTGCCGCTGGATGATGGGCTCCACGCAGCTGGGTACTGAGTGTCAACTGAGCACCACCGAGCGGGGCACCATCAAATGTCTGCGGGGGGAGGAGACCTGTGGCTCCATCGTCCTGGAAATACCATCAAGTCAACGTCTTGAGTGTAATGCAAATGATTATAATGGAGCTCAAGGGGATATTCAAGAATACGATTACAGTTGGGGTGCCTATAGATATTGGCACCTATATAACGGTGAGCGGCATTGGAGCCATAAGTCGTCCACCTTCCTGTGCTCCGACTCCGGCACCATCATACGCCAATACAACCTGTGTGACGGAGCCAAGCACTGCGGCAACGGTGAAGACGAGTGGAACTGCAAACCACCCTGCGGCCCGCCGTTCATCAGCAAGCACAGCGCGCTCTCCACTGCTCCCCTTGACGCCTACCCTGACGGCAGCGAGGTCACCTACGTCTGCCAGGCCGACTTCAGCTTCGGCGAGACGCTCAGCGGGCTGAACCGCACGTGCCAGGCTGGCCGCTGGACCGCGCCTCCTCCCGTCTGCAGCCGCAACGTGGCGCTGCGCCGACCCGTCAGCGTCACTGGTTTGCCGATGACGGACCGCCGCGCCGCGGTGGACGGTCTCCTGGACACGTGGAGCATCCTGGCGCCCAGCGGCGAGCAGCAGTCGCTAGCCGTCCGACTGGAGGAGAACGTCACCGTCAGCAAAGTGCTGGTGCGCGCGCTGGGCAATCTGTACAGCGTGAAGTTACGCGGCGTCAACCAGACCAGTGACGAGCTGAGCTGCTCGTGCGAGGAGTCGAGCGATGGGGAGATCCACCCTGCGCTGTCCGGGGTGCGAGTCTGCAGCTGCCCCGAGCGGCAGGCCGACGGCAGGCGCGATCTGCTGGTCCGCGCAGAGTCCGGCGCCTTCAGGTCCCTCTCTGTCGCCGAGATCGTGGCGCTCGAAGCGTCGGATGCTGACGCCGACGCCGATGAATGTACGCTGCTTGGCCAGCCGGCGTACGGCCAGTTTGAGCCTGCCGGCCCCGGGAAGGTGCAACTCTCCTGCGACCCGGACCGCCATCCCTCCTGCTCGGCCGCCGTCCAGTGTTCCGTAGTACGGAGCGGGGAGGTCCACCTCAGCTGTCTGTCCGTCTCCTGTCCGCAGCCACCGGCCATCCTCAACACGGAGATCAGCTATAAAAACGGCACCGGCTGGTGGGCCGTGGCTGTGTATGGCTGCGTGGCCGGGTACACACTGTACCCTGTCGACCAGAAAACGACTGCCGCGTGCGGCGCCGACGGCCTCTGGTCGATCGGCCACGTCTCCTGCCTGTCCGAGTCGGACATCCGCGTGGTGGCGATGCGACTGGGCCAGCAGCACGCTCGCAGCATGGCCACGCTACGCGCCGAGCTACTGGCCGGGCAACAGCGGCTGATGACCCAGCTGGACAGCACGCAGCGCCGACTGAGCAGGCTGGAGCGAGACGTGGCGCTGCTGGGGCTGGCTGAAGGAGCACACTTGCAGATGGAGGTGGCAGCTGCTGGGCTGGAGCAGCTCGAGAAAGATGCTGCCGAGCTGGCGGTGGAGGAGCTGGAGGCAGAGGCTGGGCTGACGCAGCAGGAAGTGGCTACAGAGCTGGAGGAAGGAGCTGCCGAGCTGGCGCAGCTGAATGCAGCTGCCAATGCAACGCAGCTGGAGGCAGAGGCTGAGCTGACGCGGCAGCTGGAGGCAGAGGCTGAGCTGACGCGGCAGCTGGAGGCAGAGGTTGAGCTGACGTGGCAGCTGGAGGCAGAGGCTGCGCTGACGCAGCAGCTGGAGGCAGAGGCTGAGCTGACGCAGCAGCTGGAGGCAGAGGCTGAGCTGACGCAGCAGCTGGAGGCAGCGGCTGAGCTGGAGCAAGACGTGGCGCTGGTGGGGCTGGCTGAAGGAGCACACTTGTAGATGGAGGCGGCAGCTGCTGGGCTGGAGCAGCTCGAGAAAGATGCTGCCGAGCTGGCGGTGGAGGAGCTGGAGGCAGAGGCTGAGCTGACGCAGCAGGAAGCGGCTACAGAGCTGGAGCAGCAGCTCGAGGCAGCTACAGAGCTGGAGGAGCTGGAGGAAGGAGCTGTCGAGCTGGCGCAGCTGGATGCAGCTGCCAATGTAACGCATCTGGAGGCAGAGGCTGAGCTGACGCGGCAGCTGGAGGCAGAGGCTGAGCTGACGTGGCAGCTGGAGGCAGAGGCTGCGCTGACGCAGCAGCTGGAGGCAGAGGCTGAGCTGACGCAGCAGCTGGAGGCAGAGGCTGAGCTGACGCGGCAGCTGGAGGCAGCGGCTGAGCTGACGTGGCAGCTGGAGGCAGAGGCTGAGCTAACGCAGCAGCTGGAGGCAGGGGCTGAGCTGACGCAGCAGCTGGAGGCAGAGGCTGAGCTGACGCAGCAGCTGGAGGCTGAGCTGACCCAGTAGCTGGGGGTGTTGAACAGACAGACCAGCTGGAGAAGGATACCGGAAACCAGCAGCCCAGAAGAAGAAAAAAGGAGGAATGGACGCTGGGATGACGAAGGTGAAGACTGCTCCTGAACAGATGGAGCCAGGGGAGGATAAAGAGTAGTTAAACTGCAAACGGCGCTGGGAGCGATGCATTGAAGGGACATTGCCACCTTCCTGAAAGTTGTCAAATATACGGCGGCTGTATCCGAAACTATGAACTATGTGCTGCTGAAAGCGATGGTGATATTTTTTTTCCTCGAAAACGACACTTAACTTGATACAAATTTAGTTATTTAAAGTTGGGATGATGACGTCATATTGAGGTCTAGAGAGCTATACAGAAATCCTTTACGCTGCCAAAGTATGGCACAATTTTTCCGAGACAATTCTGGCGCTTTGAATACAAAAAACAACAACATTTAAACGTATGCGTCTTCGTACACCACCGTCAAACTTGTAGCAGATTTATATAAAACTTCAGTTTGATATTTGAGGCATCTCGATTTCGCTGAAAATTGATGGAATCCAATGTGTTTGAGCCGGGATTGTTTTGTATCTTACGAAATACGGACGGTCATACATACATACGAAGGTCCGCCGGGGTATCTCGATTTCGCCAAAAATTGGTCCACAAACGATATCCGATACGCTGATCACGAATCCAATGTTTTTGGTCTGGTATTCTTCGTATCTTACGAAATACGGACGGTCATACATACATACGAAGGTCCACCGGGATGTCGATTTCGCTGAAAATTGGTACACAAACATATCCGATGCGCTGATCACGAATCCATTGTTTTTGGTCTTGAATTTACGTATCTTACGAAATACGGTCATACAAGGTGTCCGGACAAAACATACTCTGGATTTTAGCTCGTGCTTCAATATGCACGTGCCATTTTTTGGAACTTTTCATGATTATAGCTTGGAATGTGGCAAACCGATAAACACAGAAGCAAGTACGTTGATATATTTGTTTAATATTGAAAAGGCGTTTTGTGTGGAAGCCTCATTCCAGGGTGTGTTCCAGGGTGTCCGGAAAAAAGGTACTGTGATTTTCCGTAATAATTTCGGTTATAAAAAGCTTTTTTTTTAAACGAGTATCGTTATATTCACCAGTTCATGGCAAAACAGATAATGCATGACATTTGTACAGCGACTCCCTCTGTCAGTCACAGCTCACAGTGCAGCCTCCTACAGAAGATGCTCGATGAGCGCCCCCTTCCTGCGGATCAGCTGAGGCAGTCGCACAGTCTGCAGATGGTCGACAGCTTTGTCTATCATCGCTGAGAGCATGTGGCCGATTTCTGCGATGATGGCGCGCTTCAGGTCTTCTGTTGTGCTGGGCTTTTCTTTGTAAACACGGTCCTTGACCTTTGTAAACACGGTCTCCCCACAAAAAGAAATCCAATGGACTGAGGTCCGGGGAATAGGATGTCCAGTGCCCACGCCACCTCCGCCTTGAGGCTGACAGGCAGTGTCTGTACAAATGTCATGCATTATCTGTTTTGCCATGAACTGGTGAATATAACGATACTCGAATTTGTAATATTGTTTGTTTATAACCGAAATTATTGCGGAAAATCACAGTATTATTTTTCCGGACACCCTGGAACACACCCTGGAATGTAGGCTTCCACACAAAACGCCTTTGCAATATTAACAAAATAATATCAAAGGACTTATTTCTGTGTTCATCGGTTTTGCCACGTTCCCAGCTATAATCATGACAAGTTTTACAAAAATGGCACGTGTATATTGAAGCACGAGCTAAAATCCAGAGTATGTTTTTTCCGGACACACGGATTTTCGGATTGCATACGAAGGTCCGCCGGATATCTCGATTTCGCTAGAAAAATTAGGTACGGAGTACAGACCATACTTAGGACACTGATCACGAAATCTTCCGTTTGATATTCTGGCCTGATTTGATTTCGCAGACAGTGTAATGCTTTCTACATTTATTTTCGTATCGCAGTGCAGGAAACAGTTAACAGTACGATACACCACATTGTGCCCGCCCTTGACTAGCCAGATGCAACAACCTGATCAGCTATTATAAAACCGAAATGTGCTTCCTTGACGAATAATGCGACAAAATGCATCCTTTGGTTACCAAAACCACACATCGGTGTCCCTATTCAGCCTTTATCGAGCAAAATCCAAAAAATGTACCGTACAACACAGCCATCCAGATTATTTAAATGAAAACGATCTGCTTTAGGCAAAAACGCAGGCGAAGGGAAAGGAAGTAGGCCTTCCGGAAGCGGGCGGCCACCTTGCTGCGCTCGGTCAGCTGGCCAGCCCTGCCTGCCTCCTCCGAGGGACGCTTGGCCGCTGAGCTCGGCTCCGACTCGGACTGGCGCAGACGCTTCTTCACCGCCTGTGGGTAGAAGGGCGGTCATCTCAGGGGAGGGGGCAGCTCAGGTCATGGCACGAACACACGAACATACAGTACAACAACCAGCGTACAACAACCAGGGTCAGACACAGCAGCAGGTCACACGGAGTCAGACGCATCGGCAGGTCACACAGGGTCAGACACAGTGGCAGGTCACACGGGGTCAGACACAGTGGCAGGTCACACGGGGTCAGACACAGTGGCAGGTCACACAGGTCAGACACAGCGGCAGGTCACACAGGGTCAGCTGATGCAGCGGCATGTCACACGGGGAAAGACGCATCGGAAGGTCACGCAGGGTCAGCCACAGTGGCAGTTCACACGGGGTCAGACACAGTGGCAGGTCACACAGGTCAGACACAGCGGCAGGTCACACAGGGTCAGCTGATGCAGCGGCATGTCACACAAGGTAAGACGCATCGACAGGTCACATAGGGTCAGAAACAGTGGCAGGTCACACGGGGCCAGACACAGTGACAGGTCACACAGGGTCAGCTGACGCAGCGGCATGTCACACAGGGCAGGTCACACAGGGTCAGACACAGTGGCAGGTCACATGGGTCAGACACAGTGGCAGGTCACACAGGGTCAGACACAGTGGCAGGTCACACGGGGTCCGACACAGTGACAGGTCACACAGGGTCAGCTGTCGCAGCGGCATGTCACACGGGGTAAGACACAGGGTAACAAACTTTCTGTCAGTGCACCATGTTATGTACAGCATGACGTCACAGCATCATATGGTAACATCAGAAAAACAGAGGCATTGTGCACCAGGGCAGCATTTCCATATTTCTTCTGACGAAGCCGTTATTACTATAAATAGGTTAGGTTAGTTGCATTAATACATCGGACAACTTATTTACGCTGTAGGGTTAGGTGTTGTCTACAAGATGGTCTGGGGGCAACAGCCCCCAGTAGGGCTGCAGTGCAGTGAGCGGATTGTTCTAAACGTTGGTCCCTGTAACCGTAATTGCTGTACACTGCAGGTTAGGTCAGGTTTGATTATGTTATTCGAATTGTTTCCTGACACACCCTGGTTAGGTTTAACGGCTTCGTCAGAAGAAATATGGAAATTGTGTTGTGGGCACAAATCATTTTTGGTCAAGGAATCCTACATTTCCATAATGTATTATTTTACTCACTGAACAATGAACATCATCACTAGCAAACATATTGATAGAACACCACTGGCCATTTGACTGACACATTTCCATAATTTATCATTTTGCTCACTGAACAATGAACATCATCACTAGCAAACATATTGAAATAACACTACTGGCGGATACAGTGGCAGTGGAAGACCAGTGGGTATAGCCCCTGCCAAATGTGAAAAAAATGCAGAAAATTGGCATGTTGGGGGTAACATTGAAAACAAATACAGTTATCTGGTATAAGAGAAATTCAATTGTGATTTTACAATTTGGGCCTTAGTAAGGCCCACCCTTATATGGTGTTTTGTACCGATGACGTCAGCTCTTGTTATGGCCGGGTGTACTTGTTTAGAAAGAAACCTTGATTTTCTATGATCGCGAATCGCGATGTTCGATGGTTGATTGATGTGTTACGCCGTGCCATCAACATTTGACCAGTTTCAATCTTTTTAAGTCAATAATTTCAATTTAAGAGCAATCAGGTATGCCTCGAATGCCCTGTGTTGTGTGTGGCAAATCAAATATTTATACTGTGGTGTACAGTGAGTCGTCATGCTATTTCATTTACCAACAGCCAACGGCACAAGAAGTTCCTATTTTCCTATCAACGTATTCACCAATTATGCTGTGATTATCGTTTCAAACATCACAAGAGCATAAGCCAGACAAAAGGCAATTTGTTTAGCATTAGGATAAATTATTTAGGTAATCAGACGCCTATGCCGGATACCTTTGCAAAAAAAAATTGAGTGGCAAAATGTGCCACATGTCATTATTTTAATATTGAAAAGAAGGTTTTGACACATTAACAAATTAAAAGGTGGAAATTGTACTTTTCTGTTGCCCTGACGATGATTTCAAAACATATCTCACCAAATAAAAGTTGCTTATATTGTATATAAAATGCTGAAAGTTTCGCTCTATGGCCACTAACTTAGCTATCTCAACTCCAAACTAGGAGGGAATGCCCCCTTAACCCGTGACTTACTGGGGGGGGGGGGGCTATTTTGTATTGCCCCCCCCCCCCCTCTCTCATTATTTTGCAATAACTCCACAACCAACACTAGTATCATCAGCAAAGTTGCAGTACCTTCTCTCACATCAATTCTACACATTTAGGCTAACGGAAAAAGTTGAGGTTATGATAGGTCATCCGGGAATGACGTCAGAGTGACGTCATGTTCTTCGGGTTTTGTTGCAAAATAATGGTTTGCGGAAAACGCTGTCAAAGGTACAATGTTTGAGGTAAATTAAATTGTCTTAAATCAAATTACTGGAAAAAGAACGAGCCATCAAACTGGTATCTCGGATTTTTCAGTTTTTTTAATGAAAAATATTGAGAAATCCAAATACATTTTCTTTTCTTTTTACAAAATGTTCACATTCAAATCAGAATTATCCAAAAACATGGATGGATGGATGGATTATGGACCGACACGTATTCAGTGAATATGTGTACCAAATTTGAAGTCAATATATTTAAAACTGACTGACTTATGACCTTTAAATGGCAAAAATCGATCACCTCTCACACCATTACTATGCATAAAAAAATACATTTCCGTGTTTGCTTTTAACTTCTGTTTATATGGAACAAGCAATGTTCTAAGGTCATTTTGCGCGTACTAGACGAAACAAAAACCCATAAACATGTGTTACAACGCCTAATGACCGTAATCTGCAGTTTGACCTCGTGACCTCAGATGACCTTGGCATGACCCAAGGTCATAAACAGTTTAGAATGGTACTTAGAAGTGTCAGACACACGAATCATACCGATTTATCAACGGCTTATGTGTTTAATATCGCAATTTTGCGCGACAATTCCATCCATCGGACCTTTTGACACGGTCAAACATTTCGTACTTGCCTGACTTGTGACGTCATCAGTGAATCCAAGGCAACAATATAAGGTTTATCTCGATAACTTTCCCAGGGATATCGAATGCCGTTTGCATTTTTACAATCGGTCCATTAATTCCGGAGATCAGAGGGGGGAGGGGCAAAAAATAGCCCCCCCCCCCCAGTAAGTCGCGTTATGAAATATACCCCAGTAACTCGCGGGTTAAGTTTCTGACAGGAGCTGCTGCAGCCGACCTTTTGTTTGCGGTTGTTTAACATGCTGTCATGGCTGTTGATGTATTGCTGTGGAATTCGTGCATATATGTGGGTGTTTAGATAGGAGTTGGAGCAGTGTGCCAGCAATAGGGGAGAGAGTGCGCAGATTATGTTCTCTCGCGCCCTCTCTGCCTATCTGCATCTCCGCCTCTCTCCGCCCCTCTCCCTCTCCCTCTCCCTCTCCCTCTCCCTCTCCCTCTCCCTCTCCCCCTCCCTCTCCCTCTCCCTCTCCCTCTCCCTCTCCCTCTCCCTCTCCCTCTCCCTCTCCCTCTCCCTCTCCCTCTCCCTCTCCCTCTCCCTCTCCCTCTCCCTCTCCCTCTCCCTCTCCCTCTCCCTCTCCCTCTCCCTCTCCCTCTCCCTCTCCCTCTCCCTCTCCCTCTCCCTCTCCCTCTCCCTCTCCCTCTCCCTCTCCCTCTCCCTCTCCCTCTCCCTCTCCCTCTCCCTCTCCCTCTCCCTCTCCCTCTCCCTCTCCCTCTCCCTCTCCCTCTCCCTCTCCCTCTCCCTCTCCCTCTCCCTCTCCCTCTCCCTCTCCCTCTAGCTCTATTGTCAGCAAATATTTAACCTGGTTATTTTTGGCTGTATTTGGTCGGAATGCTGTACAATTTGATTTGGTTATTATCAGGAAAGTGTAAATATATTAACCAGTGCAATTTGCTAGATTTCAGATAAGCCTAACAAACCACTAATGCAATTTATCTTATGTAGGGGAGGGCGGGGCAATGCCGACCCCATACGCATTTCCTCACATATCTCACTCACTCCATATCGCTGGATGATATTTGTATAGCATTTGATGGCCAACAAATCATGTTTACATATGGCATGCAGGTAGATTGCTTCAATTAATGTGAATTCCGTTCAGATTGCTTTGAAGAAGAAAAAATGGCTGGCATTTTCAGTGTCAGTGCTGGTAATGCCGGAGACGTTTGCAAGGAATTATGTTTAACTCGGAATGACAGAATTATGTTTAACTCGGAATGACAGAATTATGTTTAACTCGGAATGACAGAATTATGTTTAACTCGGAATGACAGAATTATGTTTAACTCGGAATGAGAGAATTATGTTTAACTCGGAATGACCGAATTATGTTTTACTCGGAATGACAGAATTATGTTTAACTCGGAATGACATAATTATGTTTAACTCGGGATGACATAATTATGTTTAACTCGGAATGACAGAATTATGTTTAACTCGGAATGACAAAATTATGTTTAACTCGGAATGACATAATTATGTTTAACTCGGACTGACATAATTATGTTTAACTCGGAATGACAGAATTATGTTTAACTCGGAATGACAGAATTATGTTTAACTCGGAATGACAGAATTATGTTTAACTCGGAATTACAGAATTATGTTTAACTCGGAATGACATAATTATGTTTAACTCGGAATGGCAGAATTATGTTTAACTCGGAATGACAGAATTATGTTTAACTCGGAATGACAGAATTATGTTTAACTCGGAATGACAAAATTATGTTTAACTCGGAATGACAGAATTATGTTTAACTCGGAATGACATAATTATGTTTAACTCGGAATGACAGAATTATGTTTAACTCGGAATGACAAAATTATGTTTAACTCGGAATGACATAATTATGTTTAACTCGGAATGACAGAATTATGTTTAACTCGGAATTACATAATTATGTTTAACTCGGAATGACAGAATTATGTTTAACTCGGAATGACATAATTATGTTTAACTCGGAATTACATAATTATGTTTAACTCGGAATGACATAATTATGTTTAACTCGGAATGACATAATTATGTCTAACTCGGAATGACAAAATTATGTTTAACTCGGAATGACAAAATTATGTTTAACTCGGAATGACAGAGCAGGCGTACCTTTCTCGGACAATGTGCTCATGCATGTGTATTGGGACATGATTTGTATGATTTTGATCTATCCGGTCAAAGGTTGCTTTATGAAATGTGCTTACCCAAACAGCTGTCTCATAGCTGCCTGATTTCCCATTTCTTGCATTATCTTTATCTTCAGAGAGAGGCAATTCTGATGTAACTTTTGAAATTACTTCGACTGATGAAGCAGTCTCATTGCAGACATATAACATATTCAATTTGTAATTGTTTGCAACTTTATTGGCTGTTCGCCACAGTGAACTCCAGTCATGCCTGGTCAGAGAACATGAACGTACCGCGAGCTCCTGCCGTCGAATCTCCGGAAACATGTACAGTCAGTCAGTCAGTCATTTCACCACTGCACTGAACCACTGCAGATACCGGTCGGTCGCTGCTGAATATGACAACAATAGTCACAGGTTCTCAGGCAGCTCCGTGTTCCTTACCCAGCAAACGCAATGCAAGGATTCCCAGGTATCAAAATAATTCACTCTGTGGCCTGTGTTATATATTCGTCAGCAGTGCAAGGTAACTGACGTTTCAATATACAACTACAACTATTCGGAGAAATGTAGCAAAAGGAAATTAAATGGGACGCAACGTAGCACAACTGACAAACACTGACAAGCACTCAACACTGACAATCGCATATCCAAAGATAACGATCTTCAACCGAGCCAAGCTCTCATCTGCTTGGTCGAACACATCAGAACCCATCAACCTGAGTCTAACGGCAAAAATCGAAAAAACACATCCGCGAGATGTCCTTCCACTCGTGCATGCATCGTGAGCCCACCTAACACACCGGAACACTGCAGCCATAACACGGACCTGCCAGAAACCTTCTTTCGACACAGGGAGCACTCTTCTTGAGATGTCTCCTGCTTCTTTTCCACTTTCTTCTGAGACTTGCCTCGCTTCTAAGGCCCAGGATCTCTGCTGGGAACCCCGTTTTTTCCCTGTTTATCTTAGCCTTTTTGTCTTCCTTCATTTGTTTCTTCAAGGGGGAACTTGTGAGCCACAAGGACTGCTTCCTCTTCCGCTGTCCCTGCCGCAGACTCATTTTGTATTGATGGTAAGAAGTGCGCTGAGGTCCTCGTTTGGTACTCGCGATATGGACATCGGACTGGTTGCCGGTGCCTCGGCGTCTTCTCTACTTGACTGATGCTGACTGACACCGCACACCGCTGACACCGTCGAACACCTGACACCGTCTAACACCTGACACTGTCGAACACCTGACACCGTACACCGCTGACACCGCCGAACATCTGACACCATACACCGCTGACACCGCCGAACACCTGCTCTGGGGCGGCTCCGGGCGGACTCTGGGTGTGCTGCTCAGCAGGAGGTTCCATGCTCCATGCAGCCTTCCACCGCTGGGCCTTCAGTGTCACCTTCCTCCCACTCGACTCTCGAGGATCTCGTTGTGGGTGGAGAAGTTGGGGTCCTGAAGAATTTTGGCCGGATTGTATGGGAGCGATTCCACATGCCTCGAACCCGATGAGGATATTTTCAGGCCTGAAGGCCACGTCTGCCTCGGCCTTGAACAGTTGTGCTATATCGCGATCATTTATGAGCTGGCCGGGGTGGGCGTCGTGCCAGTACCGCACCTGTCGTGACCATGCCAATTTCAGGGGCCGCATACCGTCTTGTCCAGCGGTTGTAGGATGTGTGAACAATGGGGCGGGATCGTGATGACGCCAACCCCAAGCTTCCGTGCCTCGCACACCACCTCCATTCAAACGTGGCTCGAGTGGTTGTCCAGCAGCAGAAGAACTCACCTTTGCTTAGATGGACCGGTGAATTCGACGAAGTGTCGCATCCATTGGAGGAACAGGTCCGATGTCATCTATCCCGAGTCACTGACGCCACCGATGGAGCCAAACGGGGCAACCTTGACGTGGTAGGGAAGGAACCTTACACGCTTTGGGAAGACGATCATCGGGGGCACGACTGCGCCTGACGCACTTGCGCATCCTTCAACCGTATACGTTGCGCCCCTCTCCGCGGACGAAAACTCGTCCCATCCGCCTCTGGCCAGTCCTTGCTAGGACCCTCTGCGTTTCGACAACGGGACCCTCTTCGTTTCAACAACTTTCATCGACGGTGTGTACCCGATGTGGTGCGTATGGGCCGTGCTTTGCGATCGCATCACGTATGTTGTCTCGAAGAACTTCGTCACGTTGGCTTTGTTCTGGCCTCCAGCCTCTGGATGTTCATAGATTCCGCTTTGCTGACCGCAACTTCGCGGTGTCGCTTTAGGAACCCGCTTAACCAGTCCCGTCCCGGGAGTCTTAACTTCGAATTAAAGTTGTGATTTAGCCCTTGCCTTTCCGCAAACTCGAGTGCGACTGATCTGATTTTCTCCTCATCCAGACCGTAGTACATGTCGGAGAAAGTTGCACCCGGCTTGCCAGATCGTCTTCCGCCTCCTTTGGTATGACTGGATAGCGGCCCTGTTTAGGCGGCGCGGTTGGGGAGATCGGGGGTTCGATAGCCATTTTTACTCGGTCGTTTAGAGTGGCGCGGGGAACACCGAACCTTTTTGAGGCACCACGTATGGTCTCACCCCTTTCCACGGCCTTTAGGGTGCACCTCATCGATTCTGCGTACCACGTGGCCCAGGCAGTTGTTCGGATATGCATCTGAAACGGAAAAGAACAGGCTGAGGAAGCTTATTTGAAGGTTTGGGATGCTGGTAAACAATATTTAAAGGAGCACAGAAGCATGACCTGCAATTAAATCGTTGGTCGAACGGTGATGGGGTGATGCAGGGCGCGTCTCCTGTATTACCCCGAGGTAAGGATGCCGTTTTACCCCCGAGGTAAGGATGCCGTATTACCCCCGAGGTATGGATGCCGTATTACCCCCGAGGTAGGGATGCCGTATTACCCCCGAGGTAAGGATGCCGTATTACCCCCGAGGTAAGGATGCCGTATTACCCCCGAGGTAAGGATGCCGTATTACCCCCGAGGTAAGGATGCCGTATTACCCCCGAGGTAAGGATTCCGTATTACCCCGAGGTAAGGATGCCGTATTACCCCCGAGGTAAGGATGCCGTATTACACCCGAGGTAAGGATGCCGTATTACTCCCGAGGTAAGGATGCCGCATTACCCCCGAGGTAAGGATGCCGTATTACCCCCGAGGTAAGGATGCCGTATTACCCCCGAGGTAAGGATGCCGTATTACACCCGAGGTAAGGACGCCGTATTACTCCCGAGGTAAGGATGCCGTATTACCCCCGAGGTAAGGATCCCGTATTACCCCCGAGGTAAGGATGCCGTATTACTCCCGAGGTAAGGATGCCGTATTACCCCCGATGTAAGGATGCCGTATTACCCCCGAGGTAAGGATGCCGTATTACCCCCGAGGTAAGGATGCCGTATTACCCCCGAGGTAAGGATGCCGTATTACCCCCGAGGTAAGGATGCCGTATTACCCCCGAGGTAAGGATGTCGTATTACTCCCGAGGTAAGGACGCCGTATTACCCCCGAGGTAAGGATGCCGTATTACCCCCGAGGTAAGGATGCCGTATTACCCCCGAGGTAAAGATGCCGTATTACCCCCGAGGTAAGGATGCCGTATTACCCCGAGGTAAGGATGCCGTAGAACCCACGAGGCTCGCGCACACAATGCGTACGATTACCATTTTTTTGAATCATTGCTTAAAAGGCTTAAAATGGACAAATGAACAGAGCAAAACGGTTGACGACAGTGTCTATGGTACCAGCAGTGACGACAACATCATAATACCTAAGAAACGACCCCATGAATTTTTACTTTGGGCAGTATGAAACAAGTTAACCCGCGCCGTACCGAGGGGGACGTTTAGACGCCCCCTCCCCCTAAGATTTTTCAAGGATAGCGAAAATACGTCGGCGCACAGTCCCGCCGTTTTTGGCACAGCTGTTAGCACATCAATTACCCACAAAGTGTACAATTTTGACCTCGGGTCATCTCAGGTCAGGTCACCAGGCCAGGTCACGTGCCCCACGCCCCCCCCCCCCCCTCCCTCCCCCCCCCCCCCAAAAAAAATCGGTCGTACCACAGACACAGTTTTTGGCCGAGCAATTTCGTAGTTACAGGATTTCATAAGAGCAATAGTACCTACAATTCGTTGATCTCGGATTTTGTCTATCAGTGACCTAAGGTCGGGTCAATTTCGTGACCTCCCCATTATAAGCCAATGGGGAAATAATCATCAAATGCTTCCTATTCTGAGGATACGAAATATATCAGCCCAATTACTTCTCGATCATGTTATCATAAGCCATTCTTGAAGTTCCAGATGCAATTTTTGTCCAGTGACCCCTACATGGTCAGATGAGGTCATCCGAGGTCACAGACATTTTTTTAAACAATAAATATCGACAAAATCAAGGTAGAGAAGTGAGACTGACACCAATGTGTTTGTCTCGTCGAGGCACGTCTCCCTATGTGCAACATTACATAATTGGGTCACCACTTGACCTTGACCTGAGGTCAAATTTTTAAGTTCACCTAACCTAGTCATCATCACAGGATGAGAGGTGCCTCGATGAGACAAACACGATGGCGTTAAAATGATTTCCCTATCTTCATTAGCTAAAATGATATGTGTGAAAACTGTTTTGAGAAGAAACATTACCTTGGTTGACATTGCATGTGCTCTGGAGCCTAAACTATTGACCTGAGCTAAAATCTGAGGACTCTTTTGCGATTGAATTTTACGAGAGATTTCCATTGCTTTTTCCCGTTTGTTCCTATCAATCATAGCTCCTGCGATATTTGGGGGTTTCTGGAGCGAAGTCCTAAAACTGGAAAATCTGACCCTTGATGGCCTCTGGTGACCTCAATATTGACCTGAGAAACAAAAATGCTTGAAATAGTTTCAAAATGCATTGTGGCGAGCTTTCGAACAGTGTTTTCGGTTTTTGTCTACGCCCTATATGAGCTGCGTAAGAAGGGGGGGCGTCGAAACGCCCCCCCCCCCCCCGGCACGGCGAAGGTGGCACCGAACACCGGCACGGCGCGGGTTAAGCAGCTAACTGTGCAAGGCGGCTGTCACTCGCCGATCATGGCGTCCGAAGAGAATGTAAACAATGTCAGCTGATTAGTGATGGGCAAAGTATTATTTGTATGGCAGTGCCGGCATACCCACTGTCCGATGTTGCCCCGTCCTCCCCTACTCCTTTACTACTGCGATATTTTTTTTCTCTCGCACAACATTTTACCCACTTTAAAAATTAACATTCCCGTTATGACGCGTGCACCGCTAGGCCTCTGATATTTTCACGCCGTTCTAGTGGGCGGGAGGTGTTTCATCACCCCCCCCCCCCCCCCCCCACCCTCCCCCACCCCCTGGAACTCAGCTCCCATGGGGAGTAAACAGACACGGAAATAACGTTAGATACTCATCAAAATTTGTCAGAATTAAATCGGTCATTTTTTTTGCTCAGGTCAACATGGTCATCGAAGATCAAATTTGGCAACTTTTGAGTCTGACCCAGAAATCCTACAAAATATCTCGAGAACTACGATAGTTCGGAAGAAGCGGAGAAAGCGATCGAGAGATCTTTAACGCAATCACCTGACCTTTGACCCTTGCATGCAATTTGGTGACCTTTGTCTTAAAGGTCAGTAGTTCAGGCTCCAGAGTTCAACAAATGTTACGCTGTTTGTTTTTGTATTTTTCGTTAATAAGTCTCTACCCAATAAAAATAGGGGAATTATTTTAACGTTCATCATCATTTCATCATTTATTTAGGAAACCATCCACAACGTGGCTATTACGGCTCCTGTACAGTACATGTGGTAAGGACATTTGTTTTACACGACACAATACAGTTTGCATAGGCACTATTTGGAGGCACTCGCTCACGTCACTCATTCGGTTATTGCCAATGCGGCTACAAATTCGCACCTGGACGGAGCAGCTTTCACGGTTGATGGCAGCGCATTCCACGTGCCGACTGCTCGGTACGAGAAACCCTTCTGGGTCTGAGCCATTCTATCGCCTTTTCTTCGTGAAATCGCGTGCGAACATTTCCAGCGTGACCGGATTAGGTCAAATCCAATATGTGACTTCAAATCAAGGTTATTTGGTGACTCTGGTACAATTTGTGTTGATCAGTGACCTCTCCAAGGTAACCTGAGGTCATCTGAGCTCACCAGCACGTTTTGCCAATAACCATGTATTGAATGGAGACAGAAACGTGAGACCAACACCCCTGTTTTCGTTCGAAACGCTTACGACAATGTACAAGATGATCTACCTGGGTTACCACATGACCTGATTGACCTTCACCTGAGGTCAGATTTTGAACTTGACCTAACTAACATCATGTATATTATTGTAACTGCCTTGATGAGACGAATACGATGACGCAAAATCATCCGCCTATTCGATACAAAATATTAACGAAATCCTTTTTGACAAAAGAGCTTCCGTGACCTTTCGTAGCCTCTAGAGCCTGATCTTTTTACCCGATCGTAAAATGGAGTGCGACTCGGCGATTGCATTTTTGAAGAGCTTTCTATTTTCGTAGTGTAATTCAGTAATGGCTGTATGTGTTCTTCCGACTGGTCTTAAGTTGTATTACTGTGGTGATACATTTTGCTATTCTGGTCCCATCTTCACAATCTTTTTGTGAGAAAGCAAAATCATCACAAAAAGTCCATGAAATCATTTAGTTATGCATTACCTTTTGGTGAAAAGTAATATTTGTTTCAGCATATCAAACACTTATCCGTCATTTGGAGATTGCCTAGAAAATCCATACCTAAGCTCATTGCATCACACTACCCGTGAAACCTACTCGCGCTGCACAAGTGACTCGCACTCGCGACCTGCCGTTGCCATGGTAACGGACAACAGCAGGGTCGTCTTTACGGTCGGTCTGTGTTGACACGTCCGGTGCTCGGCGGTGACGCGGTGGGTTCGTCACTGGCGACAGTGACGGTTGGTCAAACGGCGGCAGTTTGTGACGGTGACGGTTAGTCAAACGGCGGAAGTTTGTGACGGTGATGGTTGGCCAAACGGCGGCAGTTTGTGACGGTGACGGTTGGCCAAACGGCGGCAGTTTGTGGCGGGCGAGGAAGAGCTGTTAGAAACGACAGTGGTAAGTATCCAACGCATATCACCTTATGCATGTTTACAACATTTTCCCTTCCATTAATTCCAGTTAAACCCTCGCCCTGCGGGGAGAGTCTGTCAGCTCCCCATGAGGTTTTTCATAAATAACTTTTTACACATGTAGCGCATCTTGCTGAAATTTTGAGCAGCTGAGATTACAACAATTATACGTATACTGTAAAAATTGCATTGCAATTGGTAAAGTGGTTTGGGCAATAATGCTGTTTTGATGATGTCATGTTGGTGGAAAAACGATCAATGTTTTAAAAATCGTAGAAACCAGAGTTTTGAAGCAAATTGCAAACACAATTAATAAAAGATGGAAAATAACATTATCTTTAACCCTCGCCCTACGGGGGGCCTGACAGCTCCCCCTCCCTGAGGTTTTTCTTGAATAACTTTTGACACATAGGGTTCACCTTGCTGAAATTTGTATTAGCTAAGTTTACAACAATTATACGCAGGCTATACAAAAATTAATTGAAATTAGTCAAGTAGTTTGGGAGATAATAATGTTTTGATGACATCATGTTGGTAAACAAAAATGAGAAATATTTGAAAATCGTAGAAAACAGAGTTTTAAAGCAAATTGCAAACGCAATTCACCAAAGATGTAAAATAACATTCTCTTTAAAATGGCAATCTTTGATTTTCAAAATTTAGGGTTTTTGATCCCTAAAATAAATAAAAATAACCGATTTTTGGGGGAAAAACCCACAAATCAAAATTTCAAAGATATTAGAAAAACCGGAATTTATGTGAGAAAACTGAGTATAGGCAATACCCATACCAAATTTCAAAACAATATCTTCATTTGTGACTGAGTGATGGCTTCCTAAGTGTAAGAAACTGATGACGTCATTTTTGTAATAACATTTTTTACATTTTTGGACAAGATACGAACAAATCCTTACCTTTGATGTGTTTCTGAGCCAAAACTGGTCTAGGAACACGCCTTTTTATTTACATTTATCAATTTCTAAATTTGAGGTTTTCTGAAGAGCAAAATCGCTGTTCTGTACGTGGTAAATCCGAGGTCATTCACTTGACCTGGAAGGTCACCTGTTGACCTGAAACCTAAAAATTGCATACTGTTAGTTTCCTCTCATGACAGGAAACATGTTGGTTCTTACCGCATTGCTCTAAGTTGCTTGGTTTGGAAGTTAATTAACAGAGGGGGCCTGTCAGCCCCCCCCGTAAGGCGAATGTGAAAAAGTAGGGCGAGGGTTAAAATGGCAATCTCGAATTTCGACCCTTTTTTTACCCCTAAAATGAAAAAAAGTGTTTTTAAATCACCACAAAATCAAAATTTTCAAAGATGTTATAAAAACCGGAATATATATGAGAGAACTGAGGATGAACAATACCCAAAGCAAATTTGAAAGCCATATCTCTATTTTTGACTGAGTGATGACTCTCTAAGTGTAAGAAACTCATGACGTCATTTTTCTAATATTTGTTTTAACTTTTTGATAAGATAGAATAGGAACCAATAATTACCTTCTCTGTATTTCTGAGACAAAACTGGTCTAGGAACATGCCTTTTTATTTACATTTATCAATTTCTAATTTGGAGGTTTCTGAAGGGCAAAAGGGCAAAATCGCTGTTCTGGACGTGGTCGATCCGAGGTCATTCACTTGACCTGGAAGGTCACCTGTTCACCTGAAACCTAAAACTCGCATACTGTTAGATTCCTCTCATGACAGGCAACATTCTTGTTCTTACTGCATTGCTCTAAGTTGCTTGATTTGGAAGTTAACAGGGGGCCTATCAGCCCCCCCCCTTAGGGCGAAGGTGAAAAAGCTCCCGTAGGGCGAGGGTTAAAACGATAAGTTTAATCATTTTTGCACCGAAATGTGAAATATGAATGAGGCCTACGCTTTTTGTCTATTTATGATGATCGGATATAGATACATAAATATGACCGCTGTATTTCTGAGAGAAGTTTGGCCAGTCACGTTGTGCAAGGTTGTTGGGTGCCGCACGCACGCACGCAAAATTATCACCTGTAAGTGATAATTTTGAACCGTATGATCTGATTTGGACCATGCAATTACCTTGTATATAATGAAATATCGGCTTGTCCAGCAAATATAGCCTTATAGCAAGTATAAAATAAGAAGCATGATTTAGACGCACTTCGTTGATACTGAGAGCTTATGGCTTCCACCTTTTGTGTCTCGATACACACGTTTGTTTGGAAGTGAACCAGAGATAATAATTATACTAACAAACGACACTCATATGAGATGTCAATGAAGCGGGTTAAAAAATCAAAAATCCAAATTAAAATAAGCCAAGCTCATGCCACTTCAGTAAAACTTAAATCAACATATGGATAAACTTGACAAGACTTCAATAGAACGTCCGCCTTTTACTTTGAATGTCAAAATACGATCAGCATGCCTTTCTGTCATAACAATGCCGCTTAGCAATGTGCCTCAGGCTTTCTGAGCTTTATCGGCCGGGGACAGTCGAGCTTAAAAAGCTCCTCGCCCGGTCAGGACCGAGCGGTCGGGTCAGTGAGCAGGAGGACGAACAGCGACACGAAGAGCGACACGATCTTTGGGAACGGGCGGCCAGAGCAGAGGTTCACCCGGCTGCACCAGGTTGTCAAAGCTTAGAGGACTGCAAATGCGTTGATTACATTGATTTCGTTGGTATGCGGTGGCATCGTAGTGTAGCGTGCAATCGGGCTTTGCAACATTGCA
>JAXIVJ010004065.1:42500-86894 GCA_036785665.1 Chirona hameri
TGCTCCTCCTGACGGCGTGACCGCCCCTGGCCCCCCTGACGGCGCGGCTGCCTCTCTCCCTCTCTCTGCTCGCGGGCTGTCACCGTCTTCAGCTGGCCGGCATTCCGAGAGTTCAGAGGCCATCGCCCCACAGTCCCGACCACTGGGCACTGGCTTTTCCGGCAGTGGTGTGAAGAGGTGAAGCGGTGCGAAGTGGCGTGTGTGAAAACGACCCGCAGGTGTGTTTACTCTGCTGTTGGGCGGCGGGGCTGGCCGGCTAGTGATTTCGCTTCCTGAAACATGGCCGACGGTACTCGTGCTAACGTGGCCGGGCCCGCACGGGCTCAGGTGCTGAGAGGTGGAAAATTTAGCCGTAGTTCCAGAACGAAGAAATGTAACCAACGTTACAGTAGCAACAAGGCATGCTAATCGTGCTTTTAAAATAGTTCAAAGTAAAACTTCGACAATGTCTTTGCTGTTTATTTATTTTTCGTTTCGTTTCGTTTTGTGTCTGTCTTCTTTGAATTCAACTTAAACTGCTTTTAATTTGAATGCTATTTTGTATTTCATTTTGACCAATTTTAAATGCACATTTTTTTCGCCAATTTGATTCAGTTCGATTCTAACTTGAGTAGTCTTAAAATGAATTCAAACGTATATAAATGACGAGAGGTTCGCACTAGCCGACAATGTGAATGCCTTACTCAACTTTTGCCCTTTCACACTGCAATCGAAGACCAAGTGAGCCGTAAGAATGTCTGCGAGCCGTAAGCCAATGTCTGCGAGCCGTAAGCCAATGTCTGCCTGCCGTCTGTTGCATGACTATGACTGAGGGTCGATGGCAAACTGCGGCATTGAAACTATGCAAGCAAACACAGCACATGCAACGCGAGACAAACAATTGGTCGAACTTGACACGATCCTGTTAGTTTGACGTAACAGTGGTCCGACTATTTGACAGTCGCTTCCAGTGCTATTTGGTGCACTATTGTGGCTATAGCAACTATTATAAGTGATATCACACGCATTACGAACCTTTGTCAGACATTCAAACCCAACTCAGCTGAATCCCCCCCCCCCCCCCACCCCTCCTGCGTTTGTCCACAGCACATTGGCTAACATGTGACGTCACAAGCCGCCACCACCACCGCCCGTCCGCGCGCGCCTATGGGGCGGCCCCAGCGCGCGCGGCCGAAGCGCAGTTTGGTCGCCCACCTGCTGCGCTACGTGTGCTGTAACAGCGAGCAAGACCACATCGATTGGTGGGCGGAGCGCGAACGGCAACAGGCGGAGAGGCAGCGAACAGGCCACACGGCGGCCTGCTTTGGAGGATTCTTCGGGGACGACGGCAGCGACGACTGGTGGGAGGACAGGCAACTATCGAGAGATAGGATAGCGAGGTGAGTTGTGAGTGCTGGCGAGTTAGGAGTGCTCGCATTCTGGTCTGTGGCTTGAGTTGTGATGTTCTTTTAGATTAATTCAGAGCAAAACTATGCTAGGCAGTGCCGTGCGTGCAGCCTGTGTTAGAATCAGTAAGAACCTCTCTAAGCTAATTGCCAGAAACGCACGGAATTACAAAGTGCAGATCGTTTGGTGGTAAACAAGCCAAAGTCGATAGATTCTCCACATTACAAACTGACACACGTGATCGAGTGCTGTTCCACGTCGTTCCGTTGCATAGCAACGAATGTTGTTTACCATCGGCTTTGCTCGCCCCGGTTTCCGTGGCAAGCGTTGTCAATAGTTTGCCGACAATATACGAGACAGCGTTTATATGGAGTGCATTGACAAGAATTGACTCCCTTTTCATCGGCAATTAACAGTTTCGTTAATAATACAGGATTAATCATTCATATTTAACGCAACGAGGTGTGTAAAAGCTGAATAAGAATAGTGTCAATTAATTAAATATTAACCCGCGCGGCGCTGGGGGGGTAAATTTTACCCCCCCTCCCGGATTTTCTCCATAACTTGAGAACTATGACAGATATCGAAGTGAAACTTACGGTAGCTTATGGTGCATCAATTCTACGTCTGCTGCCATTTTTTTTTTAATTCGTGAAAATTTGTGGCAGATAATGACGTTTTAGTGACGTCATGCCATGTCATTTTTGGTGAAAAAACGTTAAATGTTTGAAAAATTGTAGAAAATAGCGTGTTACTGCAAATTGCAAATAAAAGGCGTCAAAAGAAGGGAAATTACATTGTCTTTGACATGGCTATCTCAGATTTTCAAAATTTTGGGTTTTGACCCCCAAAAAAGCAAAAAACTGATTTTGGGGGAAGAATTTCCACAAAAGTTTTTTGTTTGAAGATTTTCAAAAAAACAGAAGATATATTAGAGAACCGTGTATGAACGATGTTCAAACCAAATTTCAAAGCAATTTATTTATTTTTGACTGACTTATGGCTCTCTAAGAACAAGTAACTCATGACGTCATTTTTTTTAATTGCGTTTTTTGGCTTTTACTGACCAGATACAGACAAATAAATGCCACCACTGTATTTCGAAGATAAAACTAGTCTAGAAACATGCAATGTTTATTTAGATTAATCCATTTCAAATTTTGACCTTATTATGACCTGACCTTGACCTGAGGGCGATTATATGGTGCCAGGCTGTGAAAATGGTTGCTTCTATCGAAGTATACGTGTAAAATAACCCATACAACATGTGTCGCATGGCTTTCGTAGACCTGTGACCTTGTGTGACCTGACCTTGACCTTGACCTTTGCTTACAATTTCACTTTTACTTATGCGGAAAATGCATTATACACTCTGGAGCACTTTGTGAGATAATAGTTGCAATATAAGGCTTTGGATGGAAAGTATAGCCCCAAAAACTCAAATACTTACATTTTACATTTGACCTGACCGTGACCTGACATGTGACCTTATTTTAAGAATTTCGAGTATGCATTCGATTCTTCTCGTTGAGAGCTTGCGATCGCCGCATTGCGCGTCTCGCTGTGGTTATTGGTTCGGAAGATACGAGGGGGGTAAAATTTACCCCCCAGCGCCGCGCGTTCGGCTGGAGACCCCAGCGCCGCGCGGGTTAAATGGGTATGAGAATGAAGGAACTGAGCCGGAAAACAATGAACGAGCACTACTACTGGAAGTGAGAATGTGAACAATGTCACAATGGGTCAATATGTATCATTCGATAAGTACAAGACCGTTTTACGAAACGCCTACACTAGCTCACAAGCGTAAATTTAAGCTCACAACATCAATCCTGCAAATAATTGGTATTCTATTGTTTACATCTCTAAATATATAAGCCAGTATTCAGGAGACAATAGCATACGGTCAATTAGCCAAGAAGTACGATGCATTGCCTCATGTATTTTGAATCTAAGGCATGTTTGAAGAACGTGATGCAATTTGATGAGAGGCGTTACGTTATACCATGCAATAAGGGTTTGCCAAACATTACAAATAATTCGGCCATGTATTTTCAATGCCAATGTAAGTTTATGCTACATCATGTAAGTTCATTAGTGACATTCTATGGAAATGAAACAAGCATGTAAATGTTGATAATGTTGCAAATGTTGAATGTTGATAATGCAAATCATGAAATGTCAGGCTCATTTGCTAGTTCCACCAACAAAGCATACCATTCCGTCATCGATTCAGTCTCCCGAGTGAAAATCCTTAATGGGTCGGGCATTTTTAGCATGTTTCGTAATCTAAAAATAGGCTTAATTTGTCTCTGTCGATCGTCACGTCCGACACAATCATGTCAGAAACGATCATGGCAAACGACGATTTGTGTACCGAGCTGCTGAGCTGTGCAACCGACTCGTGATCGCTGATGGGCACTCTGGCCTGGCTATGCCACCGTTCAAGACCAAGATTCGTGACTTGCTACGTGCATGATTCATCCGTTGTAAATATTTGTTTAACATTTTTTAGTCGAAGTTAGGTTGATTTGGCAACAACTGACTGATATTGTACTGACGATGGTCGTGGAATAACGTTTTCACCAGAGGTCTATAAATGGCGAGATTTGTCGCTCACGACGAATCTAGGGTAATTTATGTCGCACGATGAAAACTCCCCGGTAAGGATTGTCGCCACATGGCAAAATACTTTCAGTTAGACGCCTGGATGCGCGTTTCACGAGCGAAGCCGAGTCACGCCGATTGGCGTGGGTAATGGCAGAGAGCTTAGACGCAGATGCAATCGAGAACTTTACATCCGAGGCCAGACGAGTGCCCCAAGTCAGCATTTTTGTTTTCTTCTAAACTTTCCAGTTTTTTTTGTCTCACAAAGAATGGGACGCAGAACCAAGTGCAACGAACAAAGTCCATTTTCTTAGTCCAATCGGCCGGGTTCTGATCCTCCGACAACGGCATAAACTTCCACTGGCGGATCCAGCCTATCAATATGGGGGGGGGGCCTAATTTCACTGGGGGCCTTCCGGGCCCCAGGGACCTCCATATGACCTAAAGGGTACCCCATTTTTCCCTTTGCGGACTTGGGTTATGTTTTCTCTCGCTATGCTATTCTTACGTGTAAGGACGTGTCAATTAAGTGAAAAATAAAATTAATGGATATTTGCCTCCAAATATCAAAATTTTTGAAATTTTACATGACAGATTTACAAATTACAAATTTTACATTTTACATTTCATAGTATAGTATATACAAATTAGTTATAAGTAAATTAGTTAGTTAACAGTTACATCAGTTCGCGCCTCGCTACGCCGACAATCAACAGTACGACGCTCAGGAGTTTCTCCGGTATCTGCTCGAGGGGCTGCCACGAGGACGTCAATCGGGTCATCTCGCCATCTCACCAAATCGCCGTGGACATCGACGTCACACTCAGTGACAGTGAGAAGGCCATGGAATCCTGGAAACGGTTCACGCGGCTCGTCAACTCCAAGTTTACGGACTTGTTTGTGGGCCAGCTGAAATCGACGCTGCGGGCACCGCGTGCGGCCACCCGTCCGTGAGGTTCGACCCGTTCTGGGACCTCAGCCTGCCGATCCCAGCCAAGATGGGCCAGGTCCGCCTGCAGGCCTGCCTTGTTCTCTTCAACAAGGAGGAGGTGTTGGATGGAGACGAGAAACCGACCTGATCCCAATGGATCAGAAGCGGCAAAAGTGCACCAAGAGCTTTTCTATACAGAAGTTTCCGCGCATCCTTGTGATGCACCTGAAGCGGTTCTCACCGATGATGGAGCGTTACCTGGGCAAGCTCAACTGCACCGTGGACTTTCCCCTCAGTGGCCTCGATCTCTCACCCTACGCAGATGGTCAGGCCACTTGCAGGTACAACTTGTGCAGGGTGGCGAACCACTCTGGATCCCTGTACTCGGGCCACTATACCGCCTACTGCCGGCATCCCTACTCGGGCCATCTTTCACCAACAAAATAATAAAAAATATAATAATAAAAAACACCCAAAAAATATAACATCTTTCACCAAAAAAAGCAAAAACTAGCATATTTAATAACAAATAACCATCATTTTTCTGTTTAAATGACATTTTTTATACTTAGCAATAATAAAGTCAAAATAGGAAATACATTTGGCTTGGGTATCCATTTTTTTTTTTTTTAAATACTTACTTCGAAATTTAAGGTCAAGGTCATCAAATGTCGGAAAGAAGTCGTGCTGCAGAACATTCAACTCGTCTTGAGAACAGCAAAATGGCGTTCACCGTACCAATCTAGTTTTATTCAGTCCAAAGTTATTAGCGAATAACACATTTTTAACATATATAAAATAGCATGTAAAATGACAAAATTTGAAATATTTGGAGGCAAATATTCCTCAATTTCATTTTTTTTTTTCACTTAACCCACGCCGTGTCGAGCGGATAGGCACGGCGCCGTGCCGCGCCGTGTCTATCCCTACCGCGCAGCGCCGCCGCTTTTGGCACAGCTGTTCGGGCATCAATTGCGCACATTATGTTTTAAAAAAAATACCTCGGGTCATCTCAGGTCAGGTCACCAGACCAGGTCACGGGACCCCACCTCCAAAAAAACTTTTGGTCGTACCACAGTCACAGTTTTTGTATGATCGGTTTTAAACTTACAGGATTTCATATGGTCACAAGTATCTACAATTTGTTTAACTTTGATTTGTTATAGTGGCGACCTGAGGTCGGGTCAATTTCGTGACCTCCCCATTATAAGCCAATGGGGAAATATTAAAATGCTTCCTATTCCAAGGATATGCAAGATATCAGTCTGATTCCTTTTGGATCATCATCATCCTTCTGGGTCAGCTGAGGTCATCCGAGGTCACCAACAGTTGTATATCAATAACTCTCAACATAATGATGATAGAGAAGTGAAACCGACACTAATGTGTTTGTCTCGTCGAGGCACGTCTTCTTATCTGCAACATGACCTACTTGGATCAACACTTGACCTTCACCTGAGGTCAAATTTTTAAGTTGACCTAACCTGGTCAACACTAACATAAGTCGAAGTGATTTGACGAGACAAACACGATGGCATCAATATTATTGCCTTGTCGTTATTCGGTAAAAAGCTATTCGTGAACAACTGCTTTGTAAAAGAATCGCCTTTTAGAAATGTGATGATCTCTGGAGCCTCAACTATTAATATGAGATAAAAGCTGAAGACACCAGGCAGATTGCATTTTTCAAGAGCTTTCCATTGCTTTTTCTGTTTGTTCTTAGCTATCATAGTTCCTGTGATATCTGGGGGTTTCTGGAGCGTAGTCCTAAAACTAGCGAATATGACCTTTGATGACCTCTAGTGACCTCAATATTGGCTTTAGGAGAGAAAAATGTCTGAAATACTTTCGAATGTGCTTGTCAAGAGCTTTCGAATGCCCTTTTCTACGTCTTTCTAGCCCTTTTATTTTTCGAGTTAGAGGGGGTGTCTAAACACCCCCCCCCCCCCACGGCAAAGGTAACGCCGAGCACCGGCACGGCGCGGGTTAATCGACACGTCCTTACACGTAAGAATAGCATAGCGAAAAATTAGACACGTTTGAGAAAAGGTATCCCCAAAAGTTGTACAATTTCTAAAACGTACTAAATTTGGAAATTTTCGAAAATGAAAAAAAAATCAACATCAACATGTTATAAAACAGCTCATTGCCATTCTAATGGCATAATACATCCATATTGCTTCATAAATTCCCCGCCATATGGGCTAACAGATTGACCTGCACCGTGACCTTATAAAAATGTCCGAGGCAATATCTCCTGAACCACTGTTTGCATTGCAATACAACTTTCACCGCTCACTTAAGCGCCACAGGTTACCCATATACCAATTTTGGCCTTAATCGGTGACATGACGGTGTCATTTTGCACTTTGTTTGTGTCGATTTGTCGTGGAATGCCGCAGCTACAAAAAGAAGAACATTGGGATTGTTTTAACTGAACCTAATTTCCCTACTTAATACTAGTAGACGTATTCTATGCAACATAGGTATGTACCTTCGTAAGGAAATTCAATCACGCGCTCCTCTGCCACCCAGCAGGCAGCAGGAGACCAAAGGCTGCGACGCTGCGTGTAAAATTATAACTTACGTTGGTTGTGAATCACTCCAAAATAGCGTCAGACGCGTCATTTTCCCTATCCCTACTGCTACCAAAATGGTAGAAAATAGAAAACACACGAATGAGGCAAAAACAAATATATTTATTTCGCAAGAAGTTATTTTTTTTCGCAGGCAATACCCATTTTCATCGCCAGTTTCAGCGGATTTTGGGGGTGGGGCTAATTTTTGTTGCCACCCCTGTTGAGCTTTTAATGTGGGAGGGGGGCTTTTGCCTCTGCCGCCTCCCCCCCCCCCTGGATCCGCCAGTGTAAACTTCCCCAAAGCCCAATATTTGTCGCTTCACTGAAGAAGAAAAAATCGCCAACGCTGGCTACCAAGTTACCTAAAAAATAGACCGCTGCCTGTCACAGTGAAGCGACCTGATTATGTGAGAGATAAATACACAAATGTAAATCATGGCTGAGATGCAGTTTTTTTTTACTCGCAGGAAAGAAGCCCAGCTGGAAACGTCTTGTTAGAGGACTTAACCCTATTCCCTGCGGGCGGCCAAAATTACGTTAACCTGCGGGGAGTTAGATTCTGCCCCCCCCCCCGCAGAGATCTCGAGAACCGCTCGGACGATTTCGATGGGTAAATCGCCATTTGATTCATCATGACAAGATAGGGGCCCAACATAGGGGCCCCCTTAGGGACCCGAAACATATATTTTGTTTCTAAAATGGGGCCCATGGGGGCAAACAAATATATTTTTGGAGGTGTTTTTTGAAAGGTCATTGCTCCCATATGGTTCGGCCGATTTGCATGCACCAAACGTTTTCGAGCTTAAAATGTACTGGTATTTAATATACCAAGAGATAAATACCAAAATAAAAAATCATAGGCGCATTCAGGGGATGTAAAATGGGGGAGGACATTTTCTGATAACAAATTTGTGCTGTTCGTGATTGTTTGGGACGTCATGAACGTCACATGTGGGCATTACTTGCTGTAGTTTGTAAATTTAATATATCGTGTATAGGCAGATCCAGGAAAACAACGTGGGGGCACCATGCGAGTAATGCTTTTATCATCTTTTACACACATTGTCTTTGCAATGTTTGTCATTGCAATTTAGTTCCATGGAGAGGCGCTTTAATTTAAGCGGTTTCTTTTGCGCCAATCCAACACTGTTTCTTTCGTTGTATATGTTTAGTTGATAATAAAATTACTCTGAATGAATGAATGAATCTGACTAATTTGAAGTTGGACCTAATTGGAGGTATGGTATCGCCTCTCATTTTTTGTACCTGAGTGCGCCTCTGCCAAAAAACATTTATAATGCCAGTATGTATGATGTATATTGCATTGCAAATGTTTCCGACGCGCGAACTACGAAGAAAATATGCGCTGCACAACCTCATTCGTAACTTCCTCCCCAAAACAGGAGACTGGCACCGCCTCTGCTAACCCAATTTTGCCAAACTTTTGACACAACACGCGCCATTCAAAGTTAGGAAAAGTCATAAAGTTTCAAGAAGCTAGGCCTAACGGTTTAGAAACGGCAAGTGAAAAACCACCTTTGATGACCTCCAGCCAGAATCTGCCCCACCCCCCGCCCCATCAGGTAATAAGGTTAAGTCTTTTTAAACCTAAACTGTTAGCAAATGTTATTATATAACCTCAACTAACATTCCAGAGGTTTTCGTCGCATGACCAACGGCAGAGAGCATCCCTTTGAGCTCGCTTGTTCGAACTGCACCACACTACTCCCGGCAGGTAGGCTGTTCCGCAATGCTTTGATGTGATTGATAGGCTGACCCGCAATACACATGTCATTGAACAGCTCAGAGGCGCACCTGCGGGAAGTTATTGCAGAACAGATGATTTATATGATTGCTGTATTTCTTCCAGCACTATGCCTAGTTGGAAGTTCCACTGCCATGTTTTTTTTTGGGGGGGGGGGGTGCAGTCACAGGCAAATGTTAGATCGTTTTATGAATACGCAAATGTTACATCGCAAACGTGTTAGATCCGATTCACCAATACCGTTCAGTCTGACATTTTAGTAGTTTTGCGCCGAGTGCCATTGGTTCGGTCGCATATCAATTGGTGGTTTGCGGTTACAGCGTAGGCATTAAATCTTGGGATTGTTTTTTTTTGTCTTTTAATTATTCAAAGTTAAATGTGAACGGGTTTGAAGGATTCATGTGAACTCAGTAATTATCATTGCGCACAATACATGTGGCAAAATTGGGCGTTACAATATTTATATAACTCTTCGTTCAGGCAAACAGAAATCACTGACATGCGTGGATTTTACCTCACCAACATCGTTAATGATAACTGGCCGGAACGAATTTAATTTGTCTTTTTCCCTTAGGTTCTTCACAGGTGGAATTTTACATTTAAGTTTAAAAAATTGGTCTAAAAGACCATTTTTGACGATGCAATGACCCTTATATTGATATAAATGTTAAATGTATACATTGTATTGCTGTTCTTAGGTGTTCCATAAATGGCTCTTCTACACCCGCTGGTACACACACCACACATAGTTCCACTTCTAGAAGGAATGACACCTCACATGTGCACTAACCAGCCTGTAAAGTTCTGACAGGTGCCAAGTTCTAACAATTTTAACTGACGATTGTTCTAACCAGCATGCTGGTAAACTAAGTAGAAGATATAAAGCATTTCTCATTGCCACCAAGCCATGCTGTCGCCCTCTTGAGCGCTGTCATGCTACCACTTCGCAAGTCACGAGGCAGGCCATTCCACGTCGTCACGGCTCGGTGGGGGAACATCATCTTTGTGGCTTGGAGTCGGCATCTGGGAATCTGTAGGACAGACTCGTTAACGGTGGAGCGAGTTTGCCTCTCCGACACCTGTGCTCGTGTCTCGATCAGAGATTTTATTTGTTGCGAGCTCTCATCGTTCCACATTATGCAGTGAATGCGCTGCGCGTCGCGCATCGCGATCATTTCGTCAAATGACATCCATCCTAGGTCTCTCCTGGATCGAGAAACGTGGTCATACTTTCGTAAGCCAGTGGCTGTTCGTACAGCAAAATTTAAAACTTTTTGGATCCGTTTCCGCTGTGTTTGAGTGCTAGGAGCCCAAGCCGGGAGGCAGTAAGTTACAAGCGGAAAGACGAGGGCATGTATCAATTTTTTGGAAATCTCTTTCGGAAAGTTAAGCTTTCTAATGCTTGCTATGGTGTAGTTACATCTTTGTGCTACGCTACCTGTTTGACTTTCGAAATTGAGGTCCTGGTCGATTGTCACTCCAAGAATTTTGATTTTGTTTGAGTGATGCAACTGAACACCGTCGAATTGAACCGTTTGGCTGGCGGCTCGATCGGTGCTTTTTGGAGTACCAGCAATCATAAAACTTGTTTTCGTTGCATTTACTTTAAGACCGTTTCCACTGAACCAGCTGGAAATTTCCTTCAAATCTGTCTCTATGGCGTGCCGCAGCTCACCACACCTCCGGCTCCGGGAGTCCGGCTTTGAACTGTGCAGTATTTGGCTGTCATCTGCGTAACTGGTGACTTTACCGAATTGTACGTGACTGGCTAGGTCATTCATAAAAAGGCTAAACATGATTGGTCCCAGTGTCCCGCCTTGAACGACTCCAAAATGTACCTCCAAAGATGTTGTTCCCCCTTGACAGTCTGCGTTCTACCTGCAAAATAGTCCTCTATCCAGTGAGATGATATCCCATACCATCCCAGCTTCGAAAGAAGGGCTCCGCGCTCTACGCAATCAAAGGCTTTTGACAGGTCTAGTGACGTAATTGACGTCACCAGACCCCTGTCCGTGTTGCCACCGATGTGACTGACGATGTCGAGCACGGCGTCCTCCGTCGAGTGGGCTGGACGATAGGCAAACTGAGTAGGTGACAGGATAGAGTTGCACGTCAAATAGTTTAAAATCTGTAGGCTCACTACCTTCTCCGCGAGCTTGGCGATAACATTCAGTACACTAACAGGTCTAAAATTGGCTGGACAGACACATCTCCAGATTTGTGAATCGGAACCACTGTGGCATGTTTCCATACCGCAGGAACAATGCCAGACACGAGAGAATGATTGATGATATGCAGCACTGTTGGACCGATCACCTCAAAACACTGACGCAGCAGCTGCACCGTGATGCCGTCACTACCGGCTGCCCGCGAGTTGCTCAGTTTGCGCAGAGCGGCACTGAGCTCCGGCAGCGTCACCGGATACACGCGGAACACGGAGCTGCACACTCTCGGTGGACGCGGATACACTGGCTCGCACGAACGCCCACTCATTTCGTCAGCTATGCGACGGCCGACGCCGGCGAAGTATTCATTGCACTCGTCAGAGTTTAGCGAGCTGCTCGGTTGGGACGACACGGCCGCCGACGAGCTGTACGCGTACTTCCGCATATTGTCCCACATCTTCTTGTTGTTTGATGAACCGGAGGGTGATGTAAAGAAGTCGATGCGAGCATGAGCGATCCGGCGCTTGAAGTCGTTTCGCAGCCGACGATATTCTCGCTCGGTGTTCTCATCCCGCTGCAGGTCGCGCGCGCGTCGAGCTGCGTCCCGCTCACTCTGCATCTCCCTCAGCTCGCCGCTGGCTGTCAGCCACGGACAGTTCTGGTGACGGAAGCTAACCGTCTTTAGCGGGCAGTGTCTGTCTATATAGTGGTTCCAGATGACGAGGAACGCCTCATACTTGGTGTCCGGATATTCCGCTCGGTACACCGGCTCCCATTCAGCCATGAGCAGGTCGAGCCGCAGGTGATCATAGTTCACGTTCCGGGTCGACCTGACCTTGGCCGTGCGGGGTTTTCGTCTGGCTCGCGGCAGAGGCGCCTCCACAGTCACCATGTCGTGGTCACTCACATGTACTGGCACCACTGCCGCATACCTCTGCAGATCTTCCTCGCGGGTGATGATGTGGTCAATAGTTGTGTCTGTGTTGCCCCGCCGAGTTGGAGTATCGATGAGCTGATACAGACCGAGGTCGAGTAACATTCGTTTATACTCTGACACCCCTTGTTTGTCGTCCCGACCAACATCGATATTGACATCGCCCAGGAGGAACATGGGTTTGTTGCGTGCCATCCTGTCTTCCAGCTGACCTCTGATGACGCCAACGTCGGTGGAGATTTGTCAGTCGGGGGGTCTGTATACAGTTCCGATCGTAGCCTTCCGACCTTTAGAGCTGACGTCCATCCACAGCGACTCCACTCTGCTGTCCGGTGGTGTCATGACGGGCAGTTCAGTTGCTACGATGCTATCTTTCAGCAGCATCGCTATCCCGCCTCCTCGGGCCCGTCGTCCGGCACGGCGCGGAATCGTGCGGTCTTTCCAGTGCACGGTGTATCCCGGGAACAACAGGATGCTGTTGTTGATGTTGTATGTTAGCCAGGTCTCGGTTAAACAGAGTATGTCCAGTTCGTGCTGGCGCAGCAGAAGACGAACCTCGTCCATCTTATGGGCCGGCACGAGAGACTGCACATTTAGGTGTGCGATTTTCAGTCGCTCTGATGTCGTACATTCGGGCCGCTGTGATGCGGCTCGGCTGCGGAGCTTCGTCTCGCGCTCGCTCAGCCGTGGCGGCTGAGTGAGCGTTCTGCTGCGCTGTGGTGAGGTGTGGCGTCCTACACGGGAGGGCAACGCCCCAGCGTGCTGGAGAGGGTTGTCTGTATTCGGTGTTGGTGGACGCCCTACACGGCGGGGTGGTGTTACCCCAACGTCCGGAGCGGTTTGCTGTTCGCCGCTTCCTCTCGCCTTGGCTCGGCGGACCCTCCGCCCGCCGCGACACCCGCGGTGTGCGGGCCGGCGGGAGCGGGCCCCCGTCACTGCCCCGTCGCCCGGCATTGTTGACATTAGCCAAGCGACGTCCCCTGGTCAGCGGGTCTCCCTCCGGCTGCCCCGGTATCCATGGCAACGGGCAGGGGGAGCCGGAAGGGCGAAGTCCTCCGCGCTGCCATCGCGCGCATACGCGTCGGAAAAGAAGTAGTTATAGAGAATTGACGCAGGAATCTTAAGAGAATTAAATAACAAGCCCTTCAATTTCACTGTTTCACTGTTGAGTTAAATTGGCACCTTGTCAACTCTAATATTACACTTCCTAGAGACGGCTTGACGCAATTAACACAGCTTTCGAAAGATAAATCTTGGAACGTAGTTTTTGAATGATATACACAATTCACAGTACTTGCGGCGTTGCACAATGGTGAAGCTGATAATGATGAACACGTAGACACTAATTTTCACGAGGACTAGCGTTTAATTCCGCGAGTAGAACACAAACACTTAATACATGAACTTAGTCCACATATTGTGTCTTCCATGTTTTTGAGTGATGGGGTTCCGTGGCACGCAGAGTTTGTGTTGACACAGTGCTGACTTGTGAACCGTGCAGCCATCCGATGGTGTTTGCTTTGAGCCCATAAGTCTTCGCACCGCAAACGCTTGGCATGGTCCTCCCGGGCCACTAACCTTTTGCATGAGCGTCCGCTAACACCGACCGGTTTATTTCAGTTTATTGCAAATAGCAAACAAAAGCAACAAGAGCAGGGTTTTCAACCCAAATCGACCCCGGGAGGGCACAGGGCACAGGGCACAGGGCACAGGGCACAGGGCACAGGGCACAGGGCACAGGGCACAGGGCACAGGACACAGGGCACAGGGCACAGGGCGCAGGGCACAGGGCACAGAACACAGGACATAGGACACAGGACACAGGACACAGGACACAGGACACAGGGCACATGACGCAGGGCACATGACGCAGGGCACAGGGCACAGGGCACAGGACACAGGACACAGTACACAGGACACAGGACACAGGACACAGGACACAGGACACAGGACACAGGACACAGGACACAGGACACATAGCACATGACACAGAGCACAGGACATAGAGCACAGGACACAGAGCACAGGGCACATATCACAGGACACAGAACACAGGACACAGAACACGGGGCACCGCGCACAAGACACAGAGCACAGGACACGGATCACAGGACACAGAGCACAGGACACAGAGCACAGAGCACAGAGCACAGGACACATAGCAGAGGACACAGAGTACAGGACACAGGTCACAGGTCACAGGGCAGGGCACAAAGCAGAGCACAGAGCAGAACACAGGGCAGAGCACAGGGCAGAGCACAGGGCAGAGCACATGGCAGAGCACAGGGCAGAACACAGGACAGAGCACAGGGCAGAGCACAGGGCAGAGCAATGGGCAGAGCACAGGGCAGAACACAGGGCAGAGCACAGGGCAGAGCACATGGCATAACACATGGCAGAACACATGGCAGAGCACAGGGCGGAGCACAGGGCAGTGCACAGGGCAGAGCACAGGTCAGAACACAGGGCAGAACACAGGGCAGAACACAGGGCAGAACACAGGACAGAGCACAGGGCAGAGCACAGGGCAGAGCATAGGGCAGAACACAGGGCAGAACACAGGGCAGAGCACAGGGCAGAGCACAGGGCAGAGCACAGGGCAGATCACAGGGCAGGACACAGGGCAGGGCACAGGGCAGGGCACAGGGCAGGGCACAGGGCAGGGCACAGGGCAGGGCACAGGGCAGGGCACAGGGCAGGGCACAGGGCAGAGCACAGTTGGCAGTGTTCTGAAATTACTTTTTGAATACATGCAGAGAGGTATCAAAACTGCCAAAAAAAACATGAGAAGAGATAACAAAAATAAGAAAACCAAAATATATCTTAATTTTACTCACGTACTACACAAATATGAAATAAGTGATCATCCAGAGGTGAAACTCCTCATCAAGATTGTAAGGAATATGACATAAGTTGATACAATTCAATATTTTTTTTCAATGTTAGCATAACCACATACAAACTGGTTTCCTATTGACATTTTTCATTTTGAAATATACATTTCATAATATAACCAAGATATACACAATTCAGCAAGCATAGTAAAGACATAAAGACATAAAGACATAAATTTTCAGTACAACAAAGAGCTTCATGGGCCCGTCCTGGGTTGTACGGCACACATGGACGTGAACGGCACACATGTGACAACGGACATGAACGGCCACATACATTGCCTCGCAGGGCACCATATCATGTAATACACACTAACCATTTTCAGAATTTAACATCCAGTACATATACATCGTTAACATATACATCGTCCTGCACACACGAACCTCAGAATTTAGCAATCTACATTCACAAGACATTCAATCCATACAAACGTTGTAATTACACTAGTCCCACACATACACAATCTTCCTTCTCAAAATAATCCCTTTCTTGTAAGCAACCTATTTCAATTAGTTATGTTCTTATGTATATTCACATATGTGTATCACTATAACTAAGACTAATCCCAGGAATATTTATAAACAAAACCCTTTCCCGCAAAATATTTGTCGAGCCCAGCTTTGAAAGAAACTAATGTGGCTGCACTGATTACATCACCTGGTAAATTGTTCCAATGGCTCACAGCCCTTCTACTGAAAAACGACTGTCTTAATCTAGTCCTGCTTTGTTTAACAATAAGTTTATACTGATGGCATCGCCCTCTTTTCTCTCTATCAAAATCAAACAAGTTCTTTAAATACCCAATCTGTTGACCATTTACAAACTTAAAAACTTCAATGAGATCCCCCTCAATCTTCTGTATTTAAGTGAGAACATATCCAATGTTTTAAGCCTATCCTCATATTCTAAATTACTAATACCGTTACCCATTTTCGTTGCCATTTCCATTTAACCATTTAACCATTTCCGTTTTTGTACCCTTTCTAGTAACCAACAATCTTTATCATACGTTGGAGACCAAGCTTGAACACAGTACTCTAAATGTGGTCTAACAAATGCACAATACAGTTTAGTTATTACCTCAGCACTTTTATAAGAAACATTCCTGTAAATGGCACAAAGCATCCTTAGCGCCTGTTTTCTAGCTTTGGTTACCTGGTCAGATGCAGACAGCTTACTGTTAACTATTACCCCTAGGTCCCTTTCCATTACGGTCTGTGACATCTCCTGTCCCCCCATGTTGTACGAAGTTCTTCTTTTTACTCGGCCTACATGCATAACTTTACATTTGTTAATATTAAATTCCATTTGCCATGTTTCTGACCATTCAACCAACCTATCCAGATCCGACTGGAAAATATCCTGGTCGTTATCTCTCCTAATAGCCCTGAAAACTTTAAGATCGTCAACAAATTTTAACACTTCACTGTCTACACCATTCTCGATTGTATTAATGAATATTAAAAATAACAATGGGCCTAAAACTGAGCCTTGAGGCACCCCACTACGCACATCTCACCATTCAGATTTGACCCCATTTAGTAAAACTCTTTGCCGCCGTCCTGAAAGCCAAAACTCGATCCAATCAAGCGCCTTGCCGCTTATTCCGTGGATTTTCAGTTGTAATCATAATCTTTTATGGGGAACCTTATCAAAAGCTTTACTAAAATCAAGATACGCTACATCAAGCTGTTCACCCCTATCAAAACTATCGGTTGCCACATCCAAAAACTGCAGAAATTGGTCAAGCACGAATAACCCTTCCTGAAGCCATGCTGATTTTCCCTAATGATTTTATATTCATCCAAATATTCTACTATTTTATCTTTAATGATTGATTCCAGTGCTTTGAAAACTAAGGAGATAAGACCGACAGGTCTATAATTTTCTACCTAACTTTTATCCCCCTTTTTAAATATAGGAACTACGTTTGCACTCTTCCAGTCAAGTGGAATATTTGTTTCTTTTAGTGATCTGGAAAATATTATAGCCAATGGAACAGATATCTCTCTTCCACATTCTTTTAAAACCCTTGCATATATAGTATCTGGTCCCTCCGCCTTATTAGGTTTTATCTTTTTTAAATATGCACTAACTAAATCACTACTTATATTGCCCAGCTCTCCCAAAGTATCCTCCGTTACTGGCGGAGGATGAAGCAATGCGATACCACTTTGGTCTTCGATTGTAAAAACGGAACTGAACTGATTACTCAACAATTCCACCATTTCGTTATCTTTACTTACCAACATATCATTTACTTTAAGTGGACCAATACTTTTTGAAACGTTATTCATTTTGTAAAAACTAAAAAATATCTTGCTGTCGGCAATGCAGTTCTTTGCCAAGTATATTTCCTTTGCTCTTTTTGCTGCCCTGACTCTTCTCGTTACCTCGTCCCTACTTTTTTGGTAACTTCTCTTATTTGACTCAATTGTTGAACCCTTAATTTTCTTAAATGCAGCTCTTTTCGTTTTGATGGCATTTCTAACTTCTGGTGTAAGCCAGGGAGGTCTATCGTTTTTTCTACTACGTTTATACTTAAATGGTATGTGTCTACTCTGAACTGCTTTCAATATAGTCTTAAAAGAATTCCAGGATTCACATGTATCTAATCTTTCAAACTCACTGTTCCAATCGATCTGGGCAAGTTCATTTCTCAATTTGTCAAAGTCTGCTTGATTAAAATTTGGAACCAGAAGGAGATTATCTTTGAGCTTAACATTAGATGAGATATTAAAGTTTACTATACTATGATCGCTTTTACCGAGTCCCTCACCGATGGTTACATCACTCACTAGTTCTCTGTTGTCAGAGAAGACTAGGTCAAGAATTGAACATAATCTAGTTGGTTCAGTGACAAACTGATGCATAAAAAGTTCCTCTTCAAAAAGTTGCCTAAACATCATACACTCGTTGGTCTCTACCCTGCCTTCATACCCTCGTAAATTGAAATCCCCCATAATCAGACAATGTGTTTTAAAATTATTACGAATTTCTTCGCAGATCACTCGGTCTGCTTCAACTTGAGGCATTCTCTAAAGATTACATGGTCTGTAGAATGCTCCTATTCTTAAGTTATCCCTATTACCTGCACCAATTTTAACGTCTATCCAAATTGATTCTACGTCCTTCACTTTTAATGGATCATCAACCCTCGTAGCAACGTATAAACTGTTGACGTATACAAATACCCCGCCACCCTGCCGTGATTTCCTGCAGTACGAAAACGTGTTGTAACCTTGTAGTTCGAAGTCCTGTAGCCTATCATCACAAAATTCCTCACTAACCCATGTTTCTGTTACACAAATAATATCCGGTTTTTGAATACCAACATAGCATCTGAACTCATCAAATTTTGATCTAATGCTCTGTGCATTTAACATTATACATCCAATATTACATTTAGGTAGCTCTCTACCACTGCTACTACTGCTACAGGTATGATAACTTTGATGCGTCCCCTTATCAGTTGAACCATCACCATTGCCTACTTCTCGATGCCCTTTTACCTGTGTCTTCTGACCCCCCCCCCCCCCCCCTCCCAACTAGTTTCCCGGAATCACCCTTGCGTATGCAGCCCCCAGTACTGTCGCCCCCTCATCCGATAAATGCAAACCATCCCTCATGTAGTACACGTCGCTGCCATAAAACTTATCCCACAGGTCGACAAACTCAAACCCCATAGCCGAGCATAGTTTATTCACAGAGTGGTTTGCTGACAGGGCTCTGGAGTACCACTCCGTGCCGACTGCAACTCGAGGGAAGATGCCAGTGATGACGATAGTCTTCCTAGCCTCCTTCGGCGTCTGCAGCAGTTGCCTATATTCCTGTACAAGCTTTACGCTGCGCCTCGGTCCAACGTCATTAACCCCCACTTGTACGATGATCGTTTCGGGATCGCACGCACGTAGTTCGTCCTGGATAATAGGGCCAAGTTCGGACACTTTTACTCCTGGTTTGACGGCACACCTGTCCTCCCTCCCACAAAACACTCTCCCAAGGGGCCTCACCCGCGAATCACCGATCATCAAATATCTAATCTTCTCCTTCTCAGGCTCCTCGGCAGGCTCCAGGACACGAACCTGTTCGATAGGGCAACACAATGCTCCTGCTCCCCGGGAATGCGATGCCTCTTGCTACCCTGGATGTGCTGTCTATTCTTATCCTGTACAGTTATCCAACCATCTCTCTTTTATTCTATCTTTTATTCTAGTGATCCAGTTCACAGTTCAACTCAAGATTGTAAGGAATATGACAAAGATGATATAATTAAATAGTTTGCTCACAGTTGTAAACACATTTCAGGCAGCATTACATTACAAAGTAGGATGCAGAAGCATACCCATATTTATACATATAACAACCGCACAAAGTTCATAAATGTGTTATGAGGTGATCTGAGAAAGACTAGTGAATTCCAAAATTTCCATGAAAAAATATAGTTCAACTATTAGCCTATCATGTGAAAAAAAAGAGAGATATAAAACTATTATTTCACTGAATTGATATAATTCAACTAATTATTGGTTAAGTGACGGGTTGTGCTCTAGCCTCTAGCATAACCCATCAAGTAAATAATTAGGGAAAAACAAAAGCATTATTGTGACAATACCGTCAACTGATGTAACCCAGGACATATCCTAACCTCAGACTTCTCATGCTATCAAATGTAAGCAATACAGACTCAGTAAAACACTGTGCAGCTGTATTGTCTACACTCCAGTCTGATAGCATGATGAAAAGTCTGAGGTTAGGATGTGTCCGAAGATTAGGCTTTTACCCTATAAGCATGATTGACAAATGCCATTATTTACCCATACATATTAACACGCGCACTGCAGGGGGGTTGATTTCCGCCCCCCCCCCTCAGATTTTTCAAAGATAGCGAAAAAACGGCGGCGCTGCGCGCCGCTGGGTTTTGGTACACCTGTTAGGACATCAATTGCGCACACTTTGAAGAAGAAAAAAATATACTCGGGTCATCTCAGGTCAGGTCACCAAACCAGGTCAAGTGACCCCAACACCAAAAATGTTTGCAGTTGTGCCAAAGCCAGAGTTTTTCACCGATCAGGTTGAAACTTACAGGATGTCATGAGGGCATCAGTACTTACCATTCTTCTATCTCGGAATTTTGATATCAGTGACCTAAGATTAGGTCAATTTCGTAACCTCCCCATAATAAGTCAATGGGGAAATATACAAATGCTTCCTATTTCAAGAATATGCATGATATTAGTCCAATTACTTCTGGATCATGTTATTATTGGATATTCTTGATGATCCAAGTGTAAGTTTTGTTCAGTGACCCCTATTGGGTCATTTGAGGTCATGCGAGGTCACCATCACTTTTTTGTCAATAACTCTCGACATAATGAAGATAGAGAAGTAAAACAGACATCAATGTGTTTGTCTCGTCGAGACACGTCTTCCCATATGCAACATGCCCTACTTGGGTCACCACTTGACCTTGACCTGAGGTCAAATTGTTGAGTTGACTTAACAAGGTCTCAATATACATCATTCAAAGCGCCTTGACAAGATAAACACAATGGCGTAAACAGTTTTCCGTTATCTTTTTTAAGAAAAAAGGTAATTGCAAAAAACGATTTAGCAAAACAAAAGTTTTTCTTTCTTTTTGACCTCTGGAGCCTCGAATATTGACCTGAGATCAAATATGAGGACACCAAAGCGATTGCAAATTTCACTGGCTGGCGTTTGCTTTTTTCCGTTTGTTTCTAACTATAATCGTTTCTGAGAGATATGGAAATTTCTGGTGCGATGTCCTAAAACAGGAAAAAAACTGGAAAATTTGACCTTCGATGACCTCTGGTGACCTTAATTTTGACCTGACCTAAAAGAACACTGAAATACTTTCGATAGAACATGTATGCAGCTATCAAATGTCTTTTTCCGTTTCTCGCTACGTTGCGTAGTTTTCGAGATCTCAGGGGGGGGGGGGCGGGAATCAATCCCCCCTGCAGTTCGTGTTCGGCGCCAAGCCCCTGCAGTGCGCGGGTTAACATGTGGAATTTCATTAATTAGTAGATTTATGACAATATAAGTTCCTTGCAATCACTTTGGAGATACATTCCTAACATTCTTACTGCATGCATTGCAACGTTTGGTCTGGTATGCCAAAGCTGAGTGGTACCCCACTTCTCTCAACTTATTGAATTATGGGAAGAAAAATAAGATAAGGGACAGCATATAAATACAACGAGAGTATTTACCTGCCGCCACTCCTACATCAGCATGCCCACACCAAACAACTTTCTGCATTACCTAGGGCAGCCTTTGTATGTAAGCTGCCTGGCCTCAGTGTTCTCCTATTGCCCTCGCTGCCTCAAAGACGCCAGAGATTATTTTGTATAAACAGCGCCAGGTTAGCTGCATCCTTGCGGAAGCTAAATTATTGGCGCTGAATAATCCCCGCAAAAATGGTTACCTCCTCAGAAAACATCTCAACATAAATTATTTTCAAGACTATTCATTGGACATTTCCGAGGTTAAAGTGGTTTCGGCTGGTCAAAAAAACATTGAAGTTTTTGGTAATGACCTGTTTTTGTGTGATAAATAAGCAGATGGTCTTATAATAAAAACATGCCGGTATAATTTGTGTTACCTCCTCAGAATAACGATAGATTACAGAACAAACCTTCCAACTTTTAAAAACCCAAATAAGCCACGTAAATGATAACATTACTTGTAAATAATGCAAGTCATTTGGAAAATAGTTTTTCAAGCCATTACAGTCTTCACATATATTATTTCATGTCTGCAAAATGTATAACAGCATGATAAGTATCACGGTGCACGAAGCAGGTCAAAATGGACCTATTGACATTATGCAAGGAAAACAATCACCTAAAATACAGGAATGTATATTTTTCATCAAAAATGATACCAAAGCTTCTCAACAGACCATACAAGACTATTCCACGTTTTTGTGCAAATCTGACCGCTAATGAATGAGTATATAAAACATGCCAGAAACATGCCAATAGTTACCTCTTTCTTACCTCCTCTCCTCACCAGTGCAGTGGCTCAGAAGCCAGCAGGTGAACAAAGCTAGCAATTGATCAACTATGTTTCGACGTGAAATGTAAGTAGGTAATAGGTATGGAGGTATCTGAACAAACTTAAGGTATACAAATGTCATCAAATCACCTAAAGGTGACGCAGATAATGAAACCAAATACTGCACAACGCTCAATCGAATGGCAAAAAGGGAGGCGAATGGGAGGTAACTATTTCAAATTAAGAGGTATTTTTGGAGGTAACTATTTTGGTAAATGCATGCCCATCTGCATGTATTTTTCCCAATTTCAGAACACTGACAGTTGGTGACTGGATCCGCCGCTGTGTGGGCTCATTGTTGGGTGCGCAATGCGCATTCAACAGGAGCCCAAGCGACTGTTGACGGAAGCTATGTTTCAGACTGCCGACGCTAGGTGGCGAATATGCTTTGGCTGAAGACTGTCGAGAGGATACGACACTCAATGTCTGGCAGCTAGAACAGGACAACTCAGCTGATATAGAGGTTAGTCTAGAGGTAGGATAACTCAGCTTATATTAGGTTGTCTGGTGTCTACCCATCTGCTCCACTTCCTTCACTTTAGGAATGCAATATTCGCATTTTCAAAAGTAAGAGCCCCACAAATCTTAAGATAAAGGCCTCCACTGACTCGCCGGGAAATAATTGAAGACCTGAGGATTATAGACCTATACACCCGTTAATCCGTTAGCTTGTTGGCTTTTTCGGAGATATAACCCTTTAACCCGTTGACCCGTTAGCCCAGTGACATTGTTTGCGAAATAATTCGGCGGGAGTTAACAGGCATAACTATTAAAGGGATTTTTTCACCTTTGTATTGGTTTTGAACTGAGATAGCGATTATCTTTGGCCGTTATTGAAATGTCGAAAATACTAAGGTCATTTTCCCCAAAACTTAGCCGTTTTTAAGCAATTTAATTTGCCATTTGCAAAATGGGGTCTAGGCTAGTGCCGCCGCTGATTGGCTGACGGCCACTTTACCAGCCAATCCCACTTTGTCAGCCAATCAGTGGCGGTATATAGCTCCATAATGACGTCATCATCCCAAATTTAAAACCTTGATTTGTATAAAGTTAAGTGACTTTTCGAGAGAAAAAATATCACCATCGTTTTCAGCAGCACTTACTTCATATTTTCGACTACAACCAGCGTATATTTGACAACTTTCAGAAAGGTGAAACATTCCCTTTAACCCTATTAAGTGGCAGGCTCCTGGCTACCCCTATTAGTGGCATGGAGGGCGGATTCCGCCCCCCCCCCCCGAAGATCTCGAGATCTGCACGTTCGATTTTCACAAATCAAACGGCGTTTAATTCCCCATGAACACGATCCACATTTCTTTAAAAAAATCCGAAAAAAAAATCTTGTTTTCTTTCCCGGACCGGCCTATAGCCATTTTCCAGGGGGGGAATTACCTCTGGCAATTTGCCAGGAAAAGAATTACGTAAACCGGTTAATGTGAATCCGGAGCAAGCTAGAGAGTAGGGTGTCTATTTTACGTTAGTGAATTGTTCAAAGTAAATATAAAATCTATCTTACGTTAAGTATTTCGTTCAAAGTAAAAATTAAATAAAAAACGAGACACATACATACACATTTTATTATATACACACAGACACACACACACATTTGAACATACACTTGCGAAACGGTGTCAGTGTTGATGGAGCCGAGGCGCTATCATTGCAGCAACGGGAGGCTGTTGCCAGTCCCCTGGCTCCGGCGCCCCGGCGAGACCTGGTTGTGGGTTGTATTTTGCTGGGAGAAAACTCCTAAATAATATAAAAAAACAGCGTCTATCGCAAAGGGGAAAAACCTGCGTAGAAATCCAAAATAGCGCTAGGCAAAAACAAACTGTTATATTTCCTTAAATAATCGTGTTTGGTAAAGGAAATCAAAGAGCAGGCCAATCAATTCTGGATAATTATCGCCTAACAGCGTTTGTAGATTCAATGTGATGCGATTCCGTTGCGTGTATTCAAATATATGTAAATATATGTAATATATGTAATATATGAATATATGTAATCGAGAGGTGTGCGGTAAATATGTGTACCAAATTTTAAGTCGATATCTTCAAAAATGATTGACTTATGACCTTTAAATGATCAAAATCGATCTCCTCTCACAGCGTTACTATGCATAAAAAACGGATTTCCGTTTTTGCTTTTCACTTCTATTTATATGGAACAAACAATGTTCTAAGGTCATTTTTCGCGTTCTAGACGAAAAACCAACCCATAAACATGTGTTACAACGCCTAATGACCGTAATCTGCAGTTTGACCTCGTGACCTCGGATGACCTTGACCTCACCCAAGGTCATAAACAGCTTAGAAAGGTACTTAGAAGTGTCAGACACACGAATCATACCGATTTATCGACAGCTTATGCGTTTAATATCGCAATTTTGCGCGACAATTCCATCCATCGAGACCTGTTGACACGGTCAAACAATTTGTACTTGACCTGACCTGTGACGTCATCGGTGACCCCTAGGTCAAAAATATTATGTTTCCCTCGATAAAGTTCCCAGGGATATCGAATGCCGTTTGAATTTTTACATTCGGTCCAGTAGTTCCAGAGATTCGGGGGGGGGGGGGGAGGGAATAGACCCCCCCCACCCCAGTATGTCACGTTATCAAATATACCCCAGTAACTCGTGGGTTAACCTGGAGCTTCAACGGAGCTCCAGATTTGTCGCCATCCTGTACCCATTACATATCCGTCTCGACCTTCTCCGACCATTCCATGACCTCTCAATGTGAGTTGCTGTAGCACCACCCATGACAATAAGATTGCAAGCCTCTTACTATACCCCCCCCCCCCCACACTCTCACTACCAGACGATTTTGGAGCCCCCGATCCAGATTTTAGCTCTTGCTTACGGTACGGCAGGAACAGTAGGATGGAAGCAGAATGTACTATGCAGTCCAAATGCAATGCATGCGGTTAACTCTTCTCTTCCAGCCCATCGTGCTGTTGGGATGCATCAATAACGTATGTTAGTTAAGTGAAACCGCATGAATGAAAAATCTAAGAACTAATGTTTTACTGCAACTTCACGTCATGAAAAGTTAAAACTGTTCGTAGTTGGCGTGTCAGGGAACAGTGATTGGATTAAATATTCGACAATCGTGTCAATAGTGAGCGAGATTGTTTTGTCGATAGCGGGTGTCCGCGGTGACCGGATCCACCACTCACCAGTATGACCTTTGCGCTGCGTCGCCTTTGTGGACCCTTCGTGTCTGGATATCGATTGCAGAGTGCAGTTGTAATCTGTAGCTGTGTTGCGACGGAAGCCAGTAGTGCGCCGTCGTTGTGGAGCGGTAGAGGGGTGGGAATAACGTGCAGGATATGGTGAGTTGTGTGGCGTGACTGTGTCACGTGTGGTGAGAATAACGTGCAGGATATGGTGAGTTGTGTGGCGTGACTGGGTCACGTGTGGTGAGAATAACGTGCAGGATATGGTGATTTGAGTGGTCAGACTGGGTCACGTGTGGTGAGAATAACGTGCAGGATATGGTGAGTTGAGTGGTGTGGCTGGGTCACGTGTGGTGAGAATAACGTGCAGGATATGGTGAGTTGAGTGGTGAGACTGGGTCACGTGTGGTGAGAATAACGTGCAGGATATGGTGAGTTGTGTGGTGAGACTGGGCCACGTGTGGTGAGAATAACGTGCAGGATATGGTGAGTTGTGTGGTGAGACTGGGTCACGTGTGGTGAGAATAACGTGCAGGATATGGTGAGTTGTGTGGTGAGACTGGATCACGTGTGGTGAGAATAACGTGCAGGATATGGTGAGTTGAGTGGTGAGACTGGGTCACGTGTGGTGAGAATAACGTGCAGGATATGGTGAGTTGTGTGACGTGACTGGGTCACGTGTGGTGAGAATAACGTGCAGGATATGGTGAGTTGTGTGGTGAGACTGGGTCACGTGTGGTGAGAATAACGTGCAGGATATGGTGAGTTGAGTGGTGTGGCTGGGTCACGTGTGGTGAGAATAACGTGCAGGATATGGTGAGTTGAGTGGTGAGACTGGGTCACGTGTGGTGAGAATAACGTGCAGTATATGGTGAGTTGTGTGACGTGACTGGGTCACGTGTGGTGAGAATAACGTGTAGGATATGGTGAGTTGTGTGGTGAGACTGGGTCACGTGTGGTGAGAATAACGTGCAGGATATGGTGAGTTGTGTGACGTGACTGGGTCACGTGTGGTGAGAATAACGTGCAGGATATGGTGAGTTGTGTGGTGAGACTGGGTCACGTGTGGTGAGAATAACGTGCAGGATATGGTGAGTTATCAGTGAGCTGTGGCATTGCGATACTATACGTATACAGGGTATGGTGAGTACTGAGTTAGTTATGATGTGACAACACAGGACACGTCACAGGATATAGTGTGGTGAGTCCCTGCCTTAGGTATGGAGAGTTATTTCTTCTTGGTGAGTTGTGACTTGTGGCGTGACAATACTGCACCGGATATGGTAAGCTCTTAGTGAGCTGTGTTGTGACAATACTGCATAGGATATGGTAAGCTCCTAGTGAGCTGTGGCGTGACAATACTGCACCGGATATGGTAAGCTCTTAGTGAGCTGTGGTGTGACAATACTGCACAGGATATGGTAAGCTCCTAGTGAGCTGTGGTGTGACAATACTGCACTGGCTACGGTAAGCTCCTAGTGAGCTGTGGCGTGACAGTACTACATAGGATATGGTAAGCTCCTAGTGAGCTGTGGTGTGACAATACTGTACAGGATATGGTAAGCTCTTTAGTGAGCTGTGGTGTGACAATACTGCATAGGATATGGTAAGCTCTTAGTGAGCTGTGGTGTGACAATACTGCACAGGATATGGTAAGCTCTTAGTGAGCTGTGGTGTGACAATACTGCACAGGATATGGTAAGCTCTTAGTGAGCTGTGGTGTGACAATACTGTACAGGATATGGTAAGCTCTTAGTGAGCTGTGGTGTGACAATACTGCACTGGATATGGTAAGCTCTTAGTGAGCTGTGGTGTGACAATACTACACCGGATATGGTAAGCTCCTAGTGAGCTGTGGTGTGACAATACTGCACTGGCTACGGTAAGCTCTTAGTGAGCTGTGGCGTGACAATACTGCACTGGATATGGTAAGCTCTTAGTGAGCTGTGGTGTGACAATACTGCACCGGATATGGTAAGCTCTTAGTGAGCTGTGGTGTGACAATACTGTACAGGATATGGTAAGCTCTTAGTGAGCTGTGGTGTGACAGTACTGTACAGGATATGGTAAGCTCTTAGTGAGCTGTGGCGTGACAATACTGCACTGGCTACGGTAAGCTCTTAGTGAGCTGTGGTGCAGGCACGTAGCCAAGGGGAGGGCGGCGGGGGCGGCCGCCCCCCGCCCCCCCCCCCCCCCCCCCGTTAGAGGCCAGGAGGGCCCTTTTTGGCGCGCGAGGGCCCTTTTCGGCGCGCGCAGCGCGCCGAAAAGGGCCGACGAAACCGCGCGAAGCGCGGTATCATAGGCTCTTTACTACACGAAGCGTGGTCTTTAGAGAGTTTAGCGGACTTCAGAGGCCCTTTAGGGCCACCACGGCCCTCTCTGAAAGACCAGAGGGCCCCTTGGACGTTCAAAAGAGCCCTGTGCATGTCAGAGGGGCCCCTGGCAAGACCGAAAGGGCCCATGAGTGGGTCAGAAGGCCCCCTGAGCACGTCGAATGGGCCCCCTGAACACGTCGAATTGGCCACTAGCCAGCACAGAGGGGCCCCTGGGCAGGTTGAGAGGCCACTGAGCATGTCGACAGGGCGACAAAGTGACCAGCGCAGTCCTTTGCCAGGTCATAAGGGCCCCTGAGCAGGTTGGAGGGCCCCTGGACAGTCCAGAGGGCCCCTGGGAAGTTAAGAGGGCCCCTGTGCAAGCCAGAGGGGCCCTGACCAGACCTAAAGGGCCCCTAGGTGGGTCAGAAGGGCCCCTGAACATGCCGAATGAGCCCCTAGCCAGCACGGAGGGGCCCCAGGGCAGGTCGGATGGCCCTCGGAGCATGTCGCAAGGCGACAAAGCAGCCAGCGCAGTCCCTTGCTAGGTCGGAAGGGCCCCTTATAAGGTTAAAGGGACCCTGGAGAGACCAGAGGGCCCCTGTGAAGTTAAGAGGGCCCCTGTGCATGTCAGAGGGGCCCCTGGCAAGACCGAAAGGCCCCTGAGCGGGTCAGAAGGCTCCCTGAGCACGTAGAATGGGCCCCCTGAACACGTAGAATGGGCCTCCTGAACATGTCGAATGGGCCCCTAGACAGCACGGAGGGCCCCAGGGCAGGTCGGAGGGCCCCTTGAGCATGTCGACAAGGGCGACAAAGCAGCCAGCGCAAGCCGACCAGAAGAGTCGCTGGGCCGATCGGAGGGGCTCCTGGGCAAGTCAGAGGGGCCCCTGGCTAGACCGAAAGGGTCCCTGGGCCGGTCGGAAAGCCCCTTGAACATGCCGGATGAGTTTCTAGCCAGACTGGAGGGGCCCCTGGGCAGGTCGGAGGGGCGCCTGAGCAGGGGCGGCGGATTGTGGGGGCAGGGTACCCAAAATTCACCCCAGTCGAAAATCCTGGGGGCAAAGAGTAGTTTTGCCCCCCCCCCCCCCTCCCAGATTTTAGCCTGCTCAATCTGGGGCAACATGACCCTTCCCCTCCCCAGGATTTTCATTTGAGGGGGGATTTTGGGTACCCTGCGCCCCGCAATCCGCCGCCCCTGCCCCTGAGCATGTCGGCAGGGCGACAAAGCAGCCAGTGCAGTCCCTGGCCAGGTCGGAAGGACCTCTGAACAGGCCGAATGGGCCCCTTGACCCACAAGAGGGGCTTCTTGGAAAGTCAGAGGAGTCTCTGGTGAGACCGGAAGGGTCAACGCACGTAGAGATCGCAGATGAAGATTAAATACAAAGAGGACTTACTCCACAATAAAAATATTAAAAGCGGAGCTTTCGCGTATATTGTAACACCCTTCGTCAGGGTGCTACAATATACCCGAAAGATCCGATTTTATTTTTTCCTGTAGAGTAAGCCCTCTTTGTATTATGTATATATATCACCCACTCCACATCATGTCTTTTCACTTCGCGGATCCCAGATGAGTCCCTGAACAGGTCGGAAGGGCGTAGAAAAGGTCAGAGGGGCCCCAAGACGATCTGAAGGGACCTTGGGCCTTTCAACAGTAAGAATACAGTTGTACAGGGAATCAAACTAAAAAAATTCGCGCCGCTCCGCGGCGCAATTCAACTACAAATTCAACTATATGTGGGTTAGGAAAAAAATCGGTCAGTTTCTCGGCGCATTTATGTGTTATGTTGTTACTTTCCTATATTATTGGGCAAAATAGTTCATTTTAGCACCTTTTCCCCGCACTTTTAAACGCACAATATAGCAATTTTAGAGGTCCGCACCATACGCAATGCGACGCATTGATGAGACAGCAGCCCAGGGCACAATACTCAAAAATTTCGCGCCGCTCCGCGGCGCAATTTGTTTAAGAGTTACAGGTCTTGAGCTTAAAAAGATATTCCAAGCTCGTATAGCTGATTCCAAATTCGTGTCGCTGGTTCCAAAGTTGATGTGGTAGTTTGCTAACTCCAGCTCCTAAACGTTGGTATGGCCCATGCCATACCTGCCGTACTGCATTTTCCAGCCTTGTAACGTGCCTTTTCATGCGTTTTTTTTTTTTGGGGGGGGGGGGCTTTCAACGCTTGGGAAGAGGCCCTTTCAACGCTCGGGAAGGGGCCCTTTCGAGGCGCCGCCCCCCCCCCCCCCCCTGGACGAAATCCTGGCTACGTGCCTGCTGGGGTGTGACAATACTGCACTGGCTACGGTAAGCTCTTAGTGAGCTGTGGTGTGACAATACTGCACTGGCTACGGTAAGCTCTTAGTGAGCTGTGGCGTGACAGTACTGCATAGGATATGGTAAGCTCTTAGTGAGCTGTGGTGTGACAATACTGCACTGACTACGGTAAGCTCTTAGTGAGCTGTGGTGTGACAATACTGCACTGGCTACGGTAAGCTCTTAGTGTGCTGTGGTGTGACAATACTGCACAGGATATGGTAAGCTCTTAGTGAGCTGTGGTGTGACAATACTGCACTGGCTACGTCAAGCTCTTAGTGAGCTGTGGTGTGACAATACTGCACTGGCTACGGTAAGCTCTTAGTGAGCTGTGGTGTGACAATACTGCACAGGATATGGTAAGCTCTTAGTGAGCTGTGGTGTGACAATACTGCACTGGCTACGGTAAGCTCTTAGTGAGCTGCGGTGTGACAATACTGCACAGGATATGATAAGCTCTTAGTGAGCTGTGGTGTGACAGTACTGCATAGGATATGGTAAGCTCTTAGTGAGCTGTGGTGTGACAATACTGCATAGGATATGGTAAGCTCTTAGTGAGCTGTGGCGTGACAATACTGCACTGGCTACGGTAAGCTCCTAGTGAGCTGTGGTGTGACAGTACTGCATAGGATATGGTAAGCTCTTAGTTATCTGTGGTGTGACAGTACTGCATAGGATATGGTAAGCTCTTAGTGAGCTGTGGCGTGACAATACTGCATAGGATATGGTAAGCTCTTAGTGAGCTGTGGCGTGACAGTACTGCACAGGATATGGTAAGCTCTTAGTAAGCTGTGGTGTGACAATACTGTACAGGATATGGTAAGCTCTTAGTGAGCTGTGGTGTGACAATACTGCACTGGATATGGTAAGCTCTTAGTGAGCTGTGGTGTGACAATACTACACCGGATATGGTAAGCTCTTAGTGAGCTGTGGCGTGACAATACTGCATAGGATATGGTAAGCTCCTAGTGAGCTGTGGTGTGACAGTACTGTACAGGATATGGTAAGCTCTTAGTGAGCTGTGGTGTGACAATACTGCACAGGATATGGTAAGCTCTTAGTGAGCTGTGGTGTGACAATACTGCATAGGATATGGTAAGCTCTTAGTGAGCTGTGGTGTGACAATACTACACCGGATATGGTAAGCTCTTAGTGAGCTGTGGTGTGACAATACTGCACTGGATATGGTAAGCTCTTAGTGAGCTGTGGTGTGACAATACTGCACAGGATATGGTAAGCTCTTAGTGAGCTGTGGCGTGACAGTACTGCATAGGATATGGTAAGCTCTTAGTGAGCTGTGGTGTGACAATACTGCACCGGATATGGTAAGCTCTTAGTGAGCTGTGGTGTGACAATACTGCATAGGATATGGTAAGCTCTTAGTGAGCTGTGGTGTGACAATACTGCACCGGATATGGTAAGCTCTTAGTGAGCTGTGGTGTGACAATACTGCACTGGATATGGTAAGCTCTTAGTGAGCTGTGGTGTGACAGTACTGCATAGGATATGGCAAGCTCTTAGTGAGCTGTGGCGTGACAGCACTGCATAGGATATGGTAAGCTCTTAGTGAGCTGTGGTGTGACAATACTGCATAGGATATGGTATGCTCTTAGTGAGCTGTGGCGTGACAGCACTGCATAGGATATGGTAAGCTCTTAGTGAGCTGTGGCGTGACAGCACTGCATAGGATATGGTAAGCTCTTAGTGAGCTGTGGTGTGACAATACTGCACTGGATATGGTAAGCTCTTAGTGAGCTGTGGTGTGACAATACTGCACTGGATATGGTAAGCTCCTAGTGAGCTGTGGCGTGACAATACTGCACAGGATATGGTAAGCTCTTAGTGAGCTGTGGCGTGACAATACTGCACTGGATATGGTAAGCTCTTAGTGAGCTGTGGTGTGACAGTACTGTACAGGATATGGTAAGCTCTTAGTGAGCTGTGGCGTGACAGTACTGCATAGGATATGGTAAGCTCCTAGTGAGCTGTGGTGTGACAATACTGCACAGGATATGGTAAGCTCTTAGTGAGCTGTGGTGTGACAATACTGCACTGGATATGGTAAGCTCTTAGTGAGCTGTGGTGTGACAATACTGCACTGGCTACGGTGAGCTCTTAGTGAGCTGTGGTGTGACAGTACTGTACTGGATATGGTAAGCTCTTAGTGAGCTGTGGTGTGACAGTACTGTACTGGATATGGTAAGCTCTTAGTGAGCTGTGGTGTGACAATACTGCACTGGCTACGGTAAGCTCTTAGTGAGCTGTGGTGTGACAATACTGCATAGGATATGGTAAGCTCTTAGTGAGCTGTGGTGTGACAATACTGTACAGGATATGGTAAGCTCTTAGTGAGCTGTGGTGTGACAATACTGCACAGGATATGGTAAGCTCCTAGTGAGCTGTGGTGTGACAGTACTGCATAGGATATGGTAAGCTCTTAGTGAGCTGTGGTGTGACAATACTGTACAGGATATGGTAAGCTCTTAGTGAGCTGTGGTGTGACAATACTGCACAGGATATGGTAAGCTCCTAGTGAGCTGTGGTGTGACAATACTGCACCGGATATGGTAAGCTCTTAGTGAGCTGTGGTGTGACAATACTGCACTGGCTACGGTAAGCTCTTAGTGAGCTGTGGTGTGACAATACTGTACAGGATATGGTAAGCTCTTAGTGAGCTGTGGTGTGACAGTACTGTACTGGATATGGTAAGCTCTTAGTGAGCTGTGGTGTGACAATACTGCACTGGCTACGGTAAGCTCTTAGTGAGCTGTGGTGTGACAATACTGCATAGGATATGGTAAGCTCTTAGTGAGCTGTGGTGTGACAATACTGCACTGGCTACGGTAAGCTCTTAGTGAGCTGTGGTGTGACAATACTGCATAGGATATGGTAAGCTCTTAGTGAGCTGTGGCGTGACAATACTGCACAGGATATGGTAAGCTCTTAGTGAGCTGTGGTGTGACAATACTGCACTGGCTACGGTAAGCTCTTAGTGAGCTGTGGTGTGACAATACTGCACAGGATATGGTAAGCTCCTAGTGAGCTGTGGTGTGACAATACTGCACCGGATATGGTAAGCTCTTAGTGAGCTGTGGTGTGACAATACTGTACAGGATATGGTAAGCTCTTAGTGAGCTGTGGTGTGACAATACTGCACAGGATATGGTAAGCTCTTAGTGAGCTGTGGTGTGACAATACTGCACAGGATATGGTAAGCTCTTAGTGAGCTGTGGTGTGACAATACTGCACAGGATATGGTAAGCTCTTAGTGAGCTGTGGTGTGACAATACTGCACCGGATATGGTAAGCTCTTAGTGAGCTGTGGTGTGACAATACTGCACAGGATATGGTAAGCTCTTAGTGAGCTGTGGTGTGACAATACTGTACAGGATATGGTAAGCTCTTAGTGAGCTGTGGTGTGACAATACTGCACAGGATATGGTAAGCTCTTAGTGAGCTGTGGCGTGACAATACTGCACAGGATATGGTAAGCTCTTAGTGAGCTGTGGTGTGACAATACTGCACCGGATATGATAAGCTCTTAGTGAGCTGTGGTGTGACAATACTGCACAGGATATGGTAAGCTCTTAGTGAGCTGTGGCGTGACAATACTGCACAGGATATGGTAAGCTCTTAGTGAGCTGTGGTGTGACAATACTGCACAGGATATGGTAAGCTCTTAGTGAACTGTGGTGTGACAATACTGCACAGGATATGGTAAGCTATTAGTGAGCTGTGGTGTGACAATACTGCACAGGATATGGTAAGCTCTTAGTGAGCTGTGGTGTGACAATACTGCACAGGATATGGTAAGCTCTTAGTGAGCTGTGTTGTGACAATACTGCACAGGATATGGTAAGCTCTTAGTGAGCTGTGGTGTGACAATACTGCACAGGATATGGTAAGCTCCTAGTGAGCTGTGGTGTGACAATACTGCACTGGATATGGTAAGCTCTTAGTGAGCCGTGGTGTGACAATACTGCATAGGATATGGTAAGCTCTTAGTGAGCTGTGGTGTGACAATACTGCACAGGATATGGTAAGCTCCTAGTGAGCTGTGGTGTGACAATACTGCACTGGATATGGTAAGCTCCTAGTGAGCTGTGGTGTGACAATACTGCACTGGATATGGTGAGCTCTTAGTGAGCTGTGGTGTGACAATACTGCACAGGATATGGTAAGCTCCTAGTGAGCTGTGGTGTGACAATACTGCACAGGATATGGTAAGCTCCTATTGAGCTGTGGTGTGACAATACTGCACTGGATATGGTAAGCTCTTAGTGAGCTGTGGTGTGACAATACTGCACAGGATATGGTAAGCTCCTAGTGAGCTGTGGTGTGACAGTACTGCACAGGATATGGTAAGCTCCTAGTGAGCTGTGGTGTGACAATACTGCACTGGATATGGTAAGCTCTTAGTGAGCTGTGGTGTGACAATACTGCACAGGATATGGTAAGCTCCTAGTGAGCTGTGGTGTGACAATACTGCACAGGATATGGTAAGCTCCTAGTGAGCTGTGGTGTGACAATACTGCACTGGATATGGTAAGCTCTTAGTGAGCTGTGGTGTGACAATACTGCATAGGATATGGTAAGCTCTTAGTGAGCTGTGGTGTGACAATACTGCACAGGATATGGTAAGCTCTTAGTGAGCTGTGGCGTGACAATACTGCATAGGATATGGTAAGCTCTTAGTGAGCTGTGGTGTGACAATACTGCACTGGATATGGTAAGCTCTTAGTGAGCTGTGGTGTGACAATACTGCACTGGATATGGTAAGCTCCTAGTGAGCTGTGGTGTGACAATACTGCACTGGATATGGTAAGCTCTTAGTGAGCTGTGGTGTGACAATACTGCATAGGATATGGTAAGCTCCTAGTGAGCTGTGGTGTGACAATACTGCACTGGATATGGTAAGCTCTTAGTGAGCTGTGGCGTGACAATACTGCATAGGATATGGTAAGCTCTTAGTGAGCTGTGGTGTGACAATACTGCACTGGATATGGTAAGCTCTTAGTGAGCTGTGGTGTGACAATACTGCACTGGATATGGTAAGCTCCTAGTGAGCTGTGGTGTGACAATACTGCACTGGATATGGTAAGCTCTTAGTGAGCTGTGGTGTGACAATACTGCATAGGATATGGTAAGCTCTTAGTGAGCTGTGGTGTGACAATACTGCACTGGATATGGTAAGCTCTTAGTGAGCTGTGGTGTGACAATACTGCACTGGATATGGTAAGCTCCTAGTGAGCTGTGGTGTGACAATACTGCACTGGATATGGTAAGCTCTTAGTGAGCTGTGGTGTGACAATACTGCACAGGATATGGTAAGTGTTTGATACGGTGCCTGGGGCTTTGGGGTGCCGCAACTGCCATGGTGATTGGTTATATGGCGCCCAATGATGATTGCTTAATGATCTGTGGTGTGGCAATGTTGCACTAGATATGCTGAGTTCAGTGATCGGAGTCAATTACCCGGCGGATTTACGTATAAGGTGTATTCTGGCTGCCTTGTCACCATGCTGCCACTTTGTGACAGTATATGACCGCTTTGACGCTGTCCAGAAAACCCCAATAGCAATAGCAATTACAACAGCAAAAACAATAGTTTTTTGTTGTAATAAACACGCTGCTCCTCTCGAGTCGCATCACCGCTTTGCTGGGAAAATGATGACGGTTAAAAACGCAAAAGGAATCAAATCACCCTAACATGGGCAAGCCACATATGATTTGAGTGACAGACAAAGTAGCATGACAATGTTAAGCAACGCTAAACAGTAAAACATATAGGTAATATGAGATATTTACACTCAGACACTCCCTACGAGTTTGATGTACGATATGTAGGTAGGTAGTAGGTGTACATACATCTCTTGCTTTGATAGGGTGTCCGATGACACGACTCACGAAAATGCAAACATGTTGCATCTGGTTTGGTCAGCGTTGAACGTTTCCGCTTTGGTTTTCATTGCTTCCATGATCATTGGCTTCGGCTTTTTGTCAACAGTTTTGTCACACCATATTGTCCAATTTTTCAGAAAGCAATGGAAAGTGCAATATCGCTCCATAACCGTTTTCTGATATTGTTTTAATTGCAATATTATTCAATAACCCGCGCCCCGCTGGGGGGGGGGCAGAATCTGCCCCCTCACATATTTTCTCAATAACTTTAAAACTATAACAGACATCAAAGTTAAACTTTTCATACTTTATGCTGCATCCCTTGTACGTCCGTTCACAAAGTTTCATTGAAATTGGTTGGGCACTTGGGGAGATAATGATATTTTAGCGACGTCGTGACATGCCATTTCTTTGTGGAAAAACTATAAATGTTTGACAAATCGTAGAAAATTGAGTTTTGAAGCTAATGCAAATACACAACGTCAAACGAACGGCAGTTTTGCAAACTGATATTTCGGATTGAGAAAATTTGAGTTCTTGATCCCCACAAATTCAGAAAACTGTTTTTTCTGAAACATTTCCACAAAATCAAAATTTTCAAAGATATTACACAAACGGAATACATATTGGAGAATTAAGTATAGAAGTTACCCAAACCAAATTTAAAAGCAATATCTTTATTTTTGACTGACTTATGGATCCCAAAGTATGAGTAACTCATGACGTCAGTTGCGTTTTTTTGGCTTTTCGTGATCAGATACAGACCAATATATGTCATCACGCCTTTTTAATTTATATTAATATATTTTCAGTTTTTACCTTATGTGACCTGAACTTGAACTAAACTTCCTCTAAGGGCCATTATATGGGGTCAGGTTGTGAAAATGGCTACCACTATCGAATTATACGTGTAAAATAACCCATAAAACATGTGTCTCATGACTTTCGCAGACCTCTTGCCAATAGTGACCTTTGTGACCTGACCTTGACCTTGATCTTTGCTTGCAATTTCACTTTCGCTTATGCAGGAGATTTGATTTATTGTTAAGGGCTTATCCACAAGTTGCTATTACGGCCCAATCAATACATGATAGTCACAGCACACACACACGAAATAAAATGTATATACGCGGCACTCAAATCATTTTGAGAAGTGCTGCCGCAATTGCCGCCGGGAAGCAGAGTCCGTCACATGATGTGGCAGCGCGTTCCAGGACACGGCGGCCCTGTAGGGGAAGAGCCGCCGTGCGACAGCCAGGCGGAAACGGGGCAGCTCCAGCACAGCCGTGCCCGCGGCGGTGGCGCGTGTCACTCGCTCCGATACAGTGCTACGCGGGCGAAACATGGTCCGCAACGAGTCAGGGGCAGACGAGTCGCAGAGAGCGCGATACACGTTTCCTGCGTCACGTCGCGCGATCACGTCCCTAATACTGGGCCAGCCGAGCGCGCCGAGGGCGGGAGTGACATGGTCGTACCGACGGAGGCCAGCTACCAGTCGCGCTGCAAAATGAATGACTTTTTGCAGTCGGTCCAGGCGGCAGTTATGAGAACCACCCCAGACTGACGAGCAGTACTGGAGATGGGGGAAGACATGTGCCTGGACAAGGATTTTTAGGATTTCCGGTGACAGGTGAGGACGGATTTTGAAGAGGGATATGAGGATTAGGTTGGTTCGCCGGATAATGGAGGATATGTGTGACTCCCAGCTCAGGGTTTGGTCAAGGAGAACACCTAGCATTTTGATTTGCTTTTGGGGTCGAATGTAACTGCCATTTACTTGAAGTACAAAATCTGAGGTTCGGTCAATGGAATTTTGGGTGCCGAGAAGAATGAAGCAGGTCTTGTCTGCATTCATTTTTAGACTGTTTAAGCTAAACCAGTGTTGAAGACTTAGTATATTCTCCTCGGCCCGGGACTTAAGCACTTGGAGATCCTTGGAATTTGGAGGTGCTGAGTCCAGGATTTGTGTGTCATCCGCGTAGGATAGTAGGCGACCATGGGGTAGGAAGCAGGACAGGTCATTAACGAAGATCAGGAATAGGATTGGGCCCACGATGGATCCCTGTGGGACCCCGTGGGAGAGGGGAAGCGCCGCTGTGGAGCCTCCGCGGACGAGTTGGGAGCGGCCGGAGAGGTAGCTGCTGAACCAGCGGGATGAGATGCCGTACCACCCGAGCTTGTTCAGAAGCATCGAGTGGTCGACGCTGTCGAACGCCTTGCTCAAGTCAATCGAGGTCAGTGACGCGACGGCACCAGCATCGACCTCTCGAGCCGCCCATTCGACAACATCGAGTAGAGCATCTTCAGTGGAATGGGATGGGCGGTAGGCATATTGGAAGGGGGAGAGGATGTTGTTAGTGATTAGGTAGGAACTGAGCTGTGAGCACACTACTTTTTCGAGAACTTTGGACAAGACTGGGAGGATTGAGATTGGACGAAAGTTGCCGGGAATATGAGAGTCGCCAGACTTGTGAATGGGAGTGACAATGGCAACTTTCCATGCATCAGGGAAGGTTAGGGTGGAAATGGATGTGTTGATTAGGTGAAGGATGTGGGGGGCGATGGCAGGAAGGCAGCTCCTGATGGCAGAAATCGGTACGTTGTCAACACCAACCGCCCCCGTTGCACTCAGCCGACTTATCACGGTCGACAGCTCAGGTAGCGTTATACAGTGGGGAGTGAAGGCCGACGCAGGCACCCTGTATGGTCGCGGGCCGGCGCTAGAAACGCCGGCTTGACCGGTGGCCCGGATAGCCTCGGCGGCAACGCGAGCGCCGACTGCAGCAAAGTGCTCGTTGAGCTGGTCGGCGCTCAAGCGGGCCTCGTCTGGTGGTGTTGCAGATAGGGAGCCACGCGACGAGAGGTCTGCACCGAACTGCTTGAGGCGGGCCCAAAAGCGTCTTGGATTTCCCCGCAACAGTTCCGTAAGATGGGACCTGCGTGCACGCGTCAGCAGCAGCTTGGCTTGATTGCGCAGCTGACGGTAGGTCTGACGGTCGGCCACCGAGCGCGAGACGCCCCACGCGCGCCGCGCAGCATCGCGCTGCTCCATCACCTCGCGCACGGCACTGTCGCGCAGCCAGGGGCAGTCGGGACGTCGCACGGCTCTGCTCACAACAGGACAGTGCGCCCCAGCCACAGCTTCCCACACACGCATGAAGCACGACACCTTGGTGTTGACATCGGTAGCAAAGTAAAAACAATCCCAGTCAGCCATTAAAATGTCGTATTATACGTTTGAGAGCACGTTGTGCGGTGATAGTCGCAATCTAAGGCTTTGAATGGAAAGTATGGCCCATCAACTCAAATACCTCGATTGTGACATTTGACCTGACCGTGACCTGACATGTGACCTTATTTGCAATTTTCTGTATGCTTTAGATGTGTCTCATTGGAAGTTTTCGATTGCCGCCTTGCGCGTCTCTCTGCGATTATTGGTTCGGAATATAACGAGGGGGCAGTATCTGCCACCGCCAGCATTTAATTGGACTGTGTTCGGCTGTATACCCCAGCGGGGGCGTGGGCTAAAGGCCGTCAATATTTGGTAGGAAAAGGACACATTTCGGAAGAAATAAATGCCGCCGTACTCTTCGACGGATATCTATATGGCGCCATGCAAAATATGCTCATTTGCGAGATGTTGATATAACTGGTCCATCCTTTGAAAAAGGGTATTTGCCGCTACCACTATATGTTGACTCCATCTCGCTCAGAAAAAAGTAGCATATAATTAATGTATGCATCACTTTTATTTATAATTAGTTTCCTACTCAGTTTACCATCAATTTACTCATTCAGGAGTTTAAACTTTACCTCGGTGATTCCAGCGACATACATTTAGCTCCAATGCATAACCAGCTGAGTTTTATTTTATTTTTCCATACTGCGAATCCACATAAGCCCAGTTACAAAGGCTCGTTCAATACCATTCCGTAGCGTACCTTAGACTGTTGTTGCCCAAGTTAGCTCGCGTATTGACACCGTAATGATATCGTCGCGTGACAGTGGTCGTTCGGCAAACATCCGGTAATCGCCCCCCCCCCCCCTCCCCCCGGGTCAAACATACTGCTGCGTATCGATTCGGACCAACTTTCGATTACTTTTAGTGCCGCTGGGCGGTCCCTTACGACCGTGGGTAATTTATAACTGGTATTGTAGCTATCGTGGCATGAGTTGAGTTACGTGCTGCTGCGATATACATTACTAATTGTATTTTATCATATCAATTGGTATTCATGAGGCGATTTGATACGAGGAAACGTGTGGGAAGATTCGTGGCTTTGTTAATAGTAATATAGATGATTGTAAGTGATCAGGGGAAGATCCAGGGGAGGGGCAGCAAAGCTGAGTCCTCCTCCTCCTCCTCCTCCTCCTCCTCCTCCTCCTCCTCCTCCTCCTCCTCCTCCTCCTCCTCCTCCTCCTCCTCCTCCTCCTCCTCCTCCTCCTCCGTAATTACTTTTTGAGCCCACATGTCGAAGGTACAGGAGGAGCGCCTCCAGCGAGGGGCGCCGTCATCCAAAGACACTTCGGTATAGAGGTGTTCCTGGTCAAGGGGGCACCAACGAGGGACACCTTACACAGAGGTGCCTCAAACCACGCCTCTAGCGAGGCGCATCCGGCCAGGGACCTTCCAGTTATGTGCAACCGCAATCCCATGTTTGCATTCAGCCACGTGTGGGCGTCCATGCCGGTGCTCCTCCAGTCTGGATACAGTAGGAGTTCGGACATCCTTTGATACCTCTAGTCAGTGACGATTAGAGCCAGAAGCACCTCTATTCCCGAGATTGATGTTCGAGAAGAAGAAAACAAAACGGAAAGGAAGTTATTGGTGTATTGATGGATTTATTTACCTGCCTGACTGCGAATGAACTTAATAAGACCGAGTTTATTTCACTGCAAGATATGCCGAGCTAACGAAGTCGGCCGAGCGAAGCAGAAGTTATACCAATGATTCTTCTGCGGCCGGGTCAAAAATAGAGACTGAGGTAGGCCTCTTTGTTCTGCAGGTCGCGAATCTGCCGGTCTGACTTGAGCTTCAGGGCAGCGTCCGTGCCGTCGTGTTGGTGGATATCGCCGCAGTCTCGAACCTTCTGGAACGTTTCCATGTAGAGGCGGCTGTATGCAGTGTACTGCGTGGCTCTGTGTTTCAGCAGGTGATGGCAATCACGACATAGCTGCTCCTTACTATTCTCATAGTAATCCCCACACGGCTTCTGTTCACAAACATTACAGATATCCTCATTCATGACAACGCATTTCACCTTTATAGAGGGCAGTACGTGTGTCTTCCCGCCGAAGCTGTATGACCTGCGAAGCTCTTTCCGTATACGGCAATGTTCCGGGCGATAGTTTCCAGCTCCAGGCGTGCACGAAGCCTCAGCACTTCGTGGGTCGAAGAAGCGGTCTGCCGTTTGGTCGAATGGCGGGTTGGCAGTGCCGGCGGTGGCTCGTCGTTGGGCGAGACTCGGCCAAGGCTTGTTCGAGTCGTCCTGATGCCGACCTGGCGATGGCACGCGATCTGATCGATCCCTCGGCGGACGGAGTTCTGTGCTGGCGCCAAACATGACGCCACGCTTGCTGTGGGTTCGTTTGTCCAGCTGGTGGATGAAGCCGGTGCGTTCCTCGATTGGGTATTTTCCCGGGCCGAGCTTGGGTCGGAAGTCGCGGCTGAGAAGTATGCCGAGTCTTGTAGGTGGCGCTGCGGACGGTAGGCTGGGAAGTAGAGGGCGCTCCTGTACCGATCCGAACACGAGCCGAGGGTTCGGTGGTTTGTAGAGACCGAGACTGATCAGAACTTCCATTTTATAAGTTGACGACAATACTTGCTTCTGATCATAAGCAAAATAAGAAGAGTTTGTGGCCAGTACCCCACGACTTGAGGAGCCTGGCAACTGTCCTGTATGCACCCTACGCAGAACAAATATCAACCATTTTTCGTTTATTTAATCGGTGCAAATCCATTTGCTTCGTATGATGACTCGGAATAAATTGTGAAACTTGATCTAATATTGCTCTTATTTAGATTCCCAGTTCATGGCCCGAAAACAATTGATATGCACATTTAACCAATAAATATCCGATATATTACAAATGCTTCGATTCTCAGCTCAGCTCGTATTTGATTTTTGTCAATTACAAATATTTCACACGCACTAGCGTCGACTTATCCTCTTATGCGCCTACCCTGCACATTTCTTGGCATGAAATGCTACAACCAGTGCTAACTTTTGAGGGCAAAAGTCTAACTTCTTATTCAAATTTGCACAGCTTGCTATTTTAGAATAAGACTGATGACAGAAATGTGTCTTATAGAACAGGTTTCACGGACAAAATTACGGAAAAGGACTGTGGTTAAAGTCATGGATGAAGGTTTATGAAACAAAAAATACTCCACCGTTGTCGGGCGAATTATCGATAAACAAATTACAAAGTACATATTTGTTCGTAATCGATCATTGATAAAATGCAATTTCCATCCTTTGGTTAAAATTTACATTTTCTCTGGGAGAGCAAAACAAACGGAAGCATATTCACTTAACACATTTTTTTCGGGAACTTTAAGCCTACATATCAAATCACTCAAAATAATCAAATCATCAAGTATTTCAAATCCTCACCGGTCTTCCAATGCCAAGGCTGCTGACAAAAAAAGACCCTAGACAAATGGTTCTCAGATACAAGGGTAAGATTACCCCTTTGTGATGTCCAGAATGACTGGTTACCCCGTCCCCCATTACGCAGACCGCAGTTCTCGGTTGTATGGTATGCGGTACAGCATAACTTCAGGCGTTTACTACTAGTGCCATCTATGGACAGAAATGTAAGTAGACGTGTGCTGCTCTTAGTCTAATGCTGTGGTTTCCAGCGCATAAACACGTCACCTGTTACACAAATGAGCATCATTTAGCATTAACTGGTTTTGATATTTTTTTGCGACAATCTGACTGAAACAGAAACCTGGATAGATGCATATGAGTGTGCTATTGTGCAATGTGCGCTATTATCAAACAAATAGCTACGATGTCTTACTTAGCTGCTCAATCATCATTATCCCCTCTCGAAGGTCCCATTACCCCGAGTGGGGTAATTACCCCCTATTTGAGAATCACTTCCCTAGACCCACACCGACTGCCCACTCTGTTCCTCCCCCAGGCTACTTTCCGAGGTCGCAAGCTGCGGGCCAAGCCTGCCGAGGTCAGAGGTCAGATGCTGACCATAAATCGTCCCAGACAAATCAACACTGACTTGTTGGAGGAGCGGGAGCGCCAGTACCACGCCGCCCTCTCCCGTGACGTCACTGGAGCTCGTGACGTCACTGGTTCAACAGCAGCCGAGCAGCCGCGACGCGGGCATAAGGTACGGATGGTGTGAAACGATAGCGATGAGGGACTTTACTACGCTTGGATTTGTTATGGGCATGTTCCAGTGGCACTTCTAGCCTCCTCTAACCTCATCCAAGTTGCTCCAACTTGCAACTATCTGTGTAATAGGAAAGGACAGTTGCAAGTTGGAGAAACTTGGAGGAAGGCGCCACGGGAACAGGCCCTATGTATTATGCTACAATGTATTTGTACATGCTGGTTTGTTAGTTAGTTAAATTAGTTGCCCTTTGCTAAACATCTCTCAATATGCGACGATGGTGCGGGCGTTAACCCTCGCCCGGGTTGGGGGGTGGGGGGAGGGGGGGGGGGGGGGGTGGATGCCACCCCCCCTCGGTTTTTCTGGAATAACTCGCGTAGTTTCCAACCGATTTCGATGGAACTTTCAGTACCCTACTTTTGAAACATTTCGCACATACTTTGAAAATTTTGAATTTCTAACCCACATGACTCGTGACCTGTTTATGACCTGTTTATAACCTGTTTGACCTGTTTATGACCTGTTTCTCAAGATCATGTCAGGCGCAACTGGCGTCCCGCAGTATCGATGCTTGTAACTTGTGCAGTTGCCGAGTGTTTGTTGTCAATGAACATATGTACAGGTGTTTCCAGGTGACAGTTGTGGTTTCCACTGATATTGTGACCTCAATTGACCTTTTCAGAGGTCAACTGAGGTCATTGACCTCCAATGACATTAGACGACTTTTTTGGGCTTCAGGCGGTTTCTAGGACATTTTGTGACACTGATTTCAAATTTGGGATCCATTTTACATAATTATATGTTCCACTAGGGGCATGCGCTTCCACAGGTCAGCCGAGTTCACTGACCTCAGAAGACCTGACATGACCTTTTTGGAATTTGACAGTTTTTAGGACATTTTGTGACGCTGATTACGAATTTTGCACTCACTAAGCATTATGATATGCTCATTCACGATTCTAGCTCGATCAAATTCCATTTTTACGCAT
>JAXIVJ010004066.1:0-60000 GCA_036785665.1 Chirona hameri
ATGACACCATTGGCTTTGGGAGGCAAATAAGCTTGATGCTTCGAAATTATTTGACTGAATTTCGCTTCATTTAAAAGCCCGTTAAATGATGAGCTCATTGTAGCATTGTTAAAATTTGACAATGTATCGTAAACGCACATTTGGTTCCATGACGAATCTTCGTCCCGCATTTCTTCGTCGGGCATTTCTTCGTCCGCAAATCTTCGTCTCCGCATTTCTTCGTCGCGCGTTTCTTCGTCTCGCATTTCTTCGTATCCGCAAATATTCGTCTCGCATTTCTTCGTATCCGCAAATATTCGTCTACGCAATTATTCGTATCGCAAGTCTTCGTCTGCGCAAATCTTCGTCTACGCAAATCTTCGTCCGCAAATCTTCGTCCGCAAATCTTCGTCCGCAATTCTTCGTCCGCAAATCTTCGTCCGCAAATCTTTGTCCGCATATCTTCGTCCGTAATTCTTCGTCCGCAAATCTTCGTCCGCAAATCTTCGTCCGCAAATCTTCGTCCGCAATTCTTCGTCCGCAAATATTCGTCCGCAATTCTTCGTCCGCAAATCTTCGTCCGCAATTCTTCGTCCGCAAATCTTCGTCCGCAAATATTCGTGCCTACTCTACGAAGATTTGCGTAATTATGAGCGCTTCCGTGGCGACGCTTTTGAGAAGCTCATATCTCTGCAACCGCACGTCCGATTGACAAGCGGACTTCTTTGCTGAGCAGCCCCATCTAACCTACCTGTTTGAGACCAGTGCCGACTCATGTGGGTGACTACCACTGCGCGTGGCGCGTGCCGCGTGAGGGGTGTTGAAAAGTATTTTCTCGCAATAACTCTGCGACGGCTGGGCAGATTATGTGCACATTTCGTGTGTGGTTAGGTACCCCTCAGCCGCCACTTTCACACAACTCAGGGGTGGGGTGGCTCTGCACGTGCGCACGTGCACACCCCTATTCTATATCTCAGGAACGGCTGAGCCGATTGTGTTCAAATTTGGTGTGTGGTTAGGGACCTCTCATCCGCCAGTTTCCCACACGTCATGGGTGGGTGCCTCTGCACGTGCGCACGTGGCCCAGGGGCGCAGCCAGGGGGGGGGGTGCACAGGGGGCACGTGCCCCCCCCCCCCATTGGGTTGAGGGGCCCGAAGGGCCCCTCTGCCCAATGGGAGAAGGCATCGGCCCCTCAGCCCAACTCCTATGATAGGTATCGACGTACAACTTACAGTACCTTATGCTGCATTAATTCTACGTCTTTTTACAAAAGTTCAATGAAATTGGTGTAGCACTTTGGGAGATCATGACGTTTTAATGACGTCATGTCACGCCATTTTTGGTCGAAAAACGATAAATGTTTTACAAATCGTAGAAAATCGAGTTTTGAAGCAGATTGTAAATGAAAAACGTCAAAAGAAAGGAAATGGCATTCTCTTCAAAACTACCATCTCAGATTTGCGAAAGTTTGGGTTTTTGACTCCTAAAAATACAAATATAAATTTTCCAGAAAACTTTTAACATTTTTTTCTTTCTTGAAGATATGAAAAACGGAATATATCTGAGTGAACCAGGTATGGACGATACCCAAACAAAATGTCAAAGCAATATCTTAATTGACTTATGGCTCCGTAAGCATAAGTAACTCATGACGTCATTTTTTTAAGTTACGTTTTTTTTTGGCTTCTATTGACCAGATACAGACAAATAAATGCCACCACTGTTTTTCTGAGACAAAACTGGTCTAGAGACATGCCTTTTTTATTTAGATGAATCAATTCCAAATTTTGACCTTATGTGACCTGACCTTGACCATATACGGTGTCAGGTTGTGAAAATGGCTGCTACTATCAAATTCTACGTGTAAAATAACCTTCGTAGACCTGTTGCCAAAAGTGACCTTTTGTGACCTGATCTTGACCTTAACCTTTGCTTACAATTTCACTTTTTCCTAATGCGGGAGATGTATTATATCTGTGAGAGTACTTTGTGCGATAATGGTCTCAATCTAAGGCTTTGGATGGAAAGTATGGCCCAAAAACTAAAATACCTTAATTTTGACTTTTGACCTGGCCGTGTCCTGAGATGTGACCTTATTTTGAAAATGTCTCATAAACGTTAGATGCGGCTCATTGAGAGCTTTCAATTACGGCCTTGCGCGTCTCGCTGCGGTTATTGGTTCGGAATATAACGAAGGGGCAGAATCTGCCCTGCCCCTCCCCCCCCCCCCCCCCCAGCGTGTTCGACCGAATACCCCAGCGGGGCGCGGGTTAATTTCTTATTAAATCAGAAAATATGTCAAATTTTAGGCGAACTTGGGTGGTTTGGGGTATGTCAGCTTGCCCCCCCCCCCCCCCCCCTGCTGGATCTGCCAGTGGCCATACACTAAGACAAGCTACTTGAAAATCCCGTGAGCGCTTAACATTTTCAATGGAAGTTTTATACGTTGCTATTTTCTGAAGTTGTCTTTCCAAACTTACGACGGATCGTTTCGCGTAAAGCCCCTCCGCACTCCATAGTCTACACATTAGTGACTGTGAATTACCTCGAATTTATGTGTTTCCAATGTAATATGTCACAAACGTGAGCAATCGGGACAACGTAAAATGTTGAGGGCCAGACTTTCCGCGTTGCCTCTTATTGATTGTGTTGCTGCTGGGACCTTCAAGGTGCCTTGTGCGTGCATCTAAAATGGTTAACCCACGTACAGACTGGGTTCGCACCAAGTTCCAACCGACGGGGGGTGGATACCCGCCCCTACAATATTTCAAAAGTCATGCAACGTATAGCGACAAATAGAAACAGGTTAGGTAGCTCGAAACAAACAAGGTCCAATGAATGTACTAAGTCATTATTTTAGGTCAGGTCATTTAGGTCATTGAGGTCACCAGAGGTCAACAAAGGTAAAAATTAGGCCATAAATGGGTGTCCTTCCCAAAACCCGTCTATATCTCGAGAACAAAAAGAGGTAGCGACGCGCGAGAAAAAAACGTCCGAAAGATTGCTGGCGGATCCAGGGGGGGGCATCAGGGGCAAATGCCCCCCTTCATGAAAACGGAAGTATTTTGCTCTCGAGTGATTGAATTTGAAGTTTGTATGTCTCCCTTTTTTAATGATAGAGAAAACAGCGTACCTGATGCCATTCAAGCAGCCCCAACCGGAAAATTTCGCGCCGCTTCGCGGCATGACAACTTTCGTAATTACTTATACAAATTTGGAAAATGGGAAAATGAATTCCATTAGGTAAGTGTCTGGCAGAGGCTCTCCTTGGTGGTTATTGCTGGCACTGGCGGATCCAGGGGGGCATCAGGGATAAATACCCCCCCCCCCCTTCCACAGGAATCTTAGAGGGGCCTTCAATACAAGTATGCCCCCCCGCACGTTCCCTGCACTGAACGTGAAAAACAATGATGTTAGGAGAAAACTTCATGAAAACAGAAGTTTTTTTTCTTCTCTCGAGTGATTGAATTTGAAGTTTGTATGCATCCCTTTCTTTCAATGATAGACAAAACAGCGCACCTGATGCAATTCAAGCAGCCCCGGTGACACTTAACCCGCACCCCGCTGGGGGGGGGGGGGGGGGCAGAATCAGCCCCCTCCCGGATTTTCTCAATAATTTCAAAACTATAATAGATATCAACGTCAAACTTTCAGTACATTTTGCTGCATCAATTATACGCCTTCTCGCCCAAATTCCAATTAAATTGATGCAGTATTGTGGGAAATAATGACGTTTTAATGACGCCATGTCATGCCATTTTTGGCGGAAAAAACGATAAATGTTTGAACAATCGTAGAAAATAGAGTTTTGAAGCAAATTGCAAATAAAAACGTCAAAAGAAAATAAATGACATTTTCTTCAAAATGGCTATCTGGAATACTCGAAATTTTGTGTTTTTGACCGTCCAAAATAGGAAAAACTTTTTTCGGAGAAAAAAAAATCATTTTGTTGTGAATTTGAAAAGTGAATTTCTTAGCTCGAATACCAAAGTAAGGCGACCGTCCCAAATCTGCGGGGAAAAATGGGGGTACCTTTTTGCCACAAAAAGATGCCCCCACGGAGGGAGGCTGGATCCGCCAGTGCGAAAGATAATTTAATTTATTGTCACTCAGGCTTCATCAGATTTGATCTCGGGTCAATAGCTAGCTCAGGGAAGGCCATCGAACGTGAAATATTCTCAAAATAGCGGAATTGTTTTTAGAGAATAACTTTTGAGATACGCATGCTAGAGTGATACTTACCGTTTCTACCATTGTGTTTCTCTGTCGAGACATCGAATGGTATATCGGATGATCATGACCTAGTTAGGTCATATTCGAAAATTGACATGTCCTGTGCTCAGGTCAAGGCAGATCAAGTTCAAATTTTACACCAATCAACGTGTCTCGACGAGCGAAGCACATTGTTGATAACTCCATTACTCTACTTTCATTTGGCAAAGAGTTATTGAATAAAAAACACGTAACCTCTTGGGTCACCTGAGTTGACCTCGTAGAGGTCACATAACACAAATGTGACTTGGATCTTTGCATTTGGCACAAGAATGGTGTAGGCACCTGGTGAAAACTGGTCAAATTTAAACGTTTTTTTTTGTGTGGATTTATACGTGTTTTTATTTTCTCCATTTACTTATAATGGAAGTTTACCAATCGAATTGACCTTCGGTCGCCAATATTACAAATTCGAGATATACGAATTATAGGTACTTATGGGCTATGGCCTAAATTAATCCTGTGAGTTTCAAACCGCTCGGTCGATCACTTTGGCACGACCACAAACTTTCAAAAACTTGCTTGGAGGTGGGATCACTGAACGTGACTTGTTGACCTGACCTGAGATGACTCGAGATAAAAAATTGCACACAATTTGGGTGATTATTCCCCAAAGAGTTACGCCAAGTTTAGCGGCGCTGCGTGTCGACGTTTTACAATATTTACGAAAACTTGGGGGGCGGATATCAGGGGACGGATATCCGCCCCCCAAGTCGGTGCGCGTATTAATACTTCACATCATGGTGCCAACAGGGATCAGTTGCCGCATTTTTTTGGGATCAGAATAAGAACTTATCAGTCAATCTATGTATAGGTTCTGTTCGACATGGGCCTGTCTGACGTTTTTTTTTTTGTTGCGACTATTTGGGGGCCCGGCAAAATATAGTGACCCAAATCCGAGGATATATCATTTTACGCCATTTTTTTTTTTTGGGGGGGGGGGGTGGTTTTGATCGAAGGGGCCCCTCGGGATGCTGTGCCTCCCCCCTCCCTTGACGAAGGTCTGTCTGCGCCCCTGGATCTGACCTTAGGTCACCGATATTAGAAATCCAAGATTCACTCATGTAGGTACTTATGACCTTATTAAGTCATGTGAGTTTGAAACCGCTCGGTCAATCACTGTGGCTTTGGCACGACTTTCAAAAACTTGCTTGGAGGCGGGGTCACCTAACTTTCAAAAACTTGCTTGGAGGTGGGTTCACTTAACATGACCTGTTGACCTGACCTGAGATGACTCGAGATACAAAATTACACAAAATGTGGATAATTGATGCCCAAAGAGCTATGCTAAGTTTGGTGGCACTACACACCGCCGTTTTCCCAATATTTACGAAAACCTCTGATGGGCGGATATCTGCACCCACGTCGGTGCGCGTGTTAATATTTCACATGGTGCCAAAGGGAGTCAGTTGCCGCACATTATTTTGTATCAGACTACGGTACTTATCAGTCAATCTACGCATGGGGTCTGTTCAACATGGGTCTGTCCGACGTTTTTTTGCGATAATTTAGGACCCCTGCAAAATATAGAGGCATAAATCCGAGGAGATACCATTTCGCGTTTTTTTTGGGGGGGCCTTTGGCCGAGGGGGCCCTCTGGGGATGCTGTGCCCCTCCCTTGCGGAAGGTCTGGCTGCGCCCCTGGCACGTGCACACCCCTATTCTGTATCTCAGGAACGACTGAGCCGATTGTGTTCGAATTTGGTGCGTGGTTACTGCAGACTTGTTATTGATTCACCGTTTTTGGAAGGATTTAATCACGATTCATTTTGGAATATGAATGATTCAGTCACCGTTTGATTCATGTATAACCATTTTGAGAAATGATTCTTTACGATTCAAAGAATCAAAACATTTTTTTTAATCAAATCACGTTTGACTCACCATTGAAATAGCATTGCAGTCTTTTTGATTCAATCAGCCTTGTTTCTATGCGGGTTTTGATTCAATCATGATTCATGAATCCAAAAAACCGGTGGTAAATCGATTCTTCTTTGATTCAAGGGATTTTGATTGAACGATTCCAATCGATTCAATCAGAGTCGAATCAATAACCAGTATGGTGGTCAGGGACCTCTTAGCCGCCGCCTTTCCACAAGTCAGGGGTGGGGTGGCTTTGCACGTGCGCACGTGCACACCCCTATTCTATATCTCTGGAACCGGACAAAAAGTCAAAAGTCAAAAAGTAAAAAGACAAAAAGTCAAATGTGAAAAAGTCAAATGACAAAAAGTCAAATAGGCTAAAAGTCAAATGCAAAAAGTCAAAACGGCAAAAAGTAAAATGGCAAAAAGGCAAAAAGCAAAAAGTCAAACGCAAAAAGTCAAATGGGATAAAAGTCAAATGCAAAAAGTCAAAACACCAAAAGTCAAAAAGACAAAAACTCAAATGCAAAGTCAAAAGGATAAAAGTCAAATGCAAAAAGTCAAAGAGGCAAAAAGTCAAAGAGGCAAAAAGTCATAGTGGATAAAAGTAAAAAAGGCAAACATTCAAATGCAAAGTCAAAAAGGCAAAAAGTCAAATGCAAAAAGTCAAAAACGCAAAAAGTCAAATGCAAAACTGCGGACGAATATTTGCGGACGAAGATTTGCGGACGAAGATTTGCGGACGAATATTTGCGGACGAATATTTGCGGACGAAGATTTGCGGACGAAGATTTGCGGACGAAGATTTGCGGACGAAGATTTGCGGACGAAGATTTGCGGACGAAGATTTGCGTAGACGAATATTTGCGTAGACGAATATTTACGATACGAAGATTTGCGTATACGAAGTTTCGCGGATACGAAGAAATACGAGACGATGATTTGACGATACGAAGAAATGCGAGACGAAGAAACGCGCGACGAAGAAATGCGCTACGAAGAAACGCGCGACGAAGATTTGCGGACGAAGAAATGCGCTACGAAGAAATGCAGGACGAAGAATTGTCCGGACACCCCAGTTCAAGTTCGAAAAAAAACAGTGAGATAAAATTTGCAACCAGTATGATAATATATTATAGGTCAATGTTTTTTATATAGGTCAATGTTATATTATAGGTCAATGTTATATTATAGGTCAATGTTTTTTTGTTGTGTTCAGTGTGGAAAATGCTCTGTTTTGTCGTAGTTTAAGATCAATATGTAGTTTATACATGTGTTGATTTTATATTTTTTACCCATTATTGGTATAGCTTGAACTATTTAATTACACATTGACATTAGTGCTGTTCACAATGTGCTAACATGTAAGCGCATTTAGGCCAGTATGCAAAACGTGGCAAGAACATTGGCAAAATATTTGGGGCTGCCCAAATCCTGCCCCATTTGGGGCAGGATTTTCTGGTCAAATTTCGCTCCTCAGCAGCAAATACTGTTGACCGGGGTGGTCAGTCATCTTCACAATCACATTTTATCTAGTGTGAATCAGTAAATTGTTACTTCTGCCCCCAAAAGTCAGAAGCTGCCCCAAAATTCAAAAAGCTGCCCCAGTGTGTTGTGCCCATTGACCTATAACAAGTCTAGACAGACTTCTGGACTTTTCATAATGTTCCCCGACGGTGCTGTAAGAGGGGATCGCCACCCTTCCGCGGCAAACGTTTAACATTGCAAGTCCTATTCGGCGGAGTTTGGTGGTTCGGTGATTGGCGAAAATGACCAAGAGTTGTTCAGCTTTCGGTTGCAACAAGAGGCATGGAGATGTACCAAGACATGGAGACAAATTATGCTTTCACAAGTAAGCCTTATTATTCTTCGAACATACATAAATTGACTTATAAATTTATATAGGGTGGTGCGCCATAATTGTCGATAGGGGTTCCCAAGCAAAATGTGTGGTGTATTACCTGAGTTTGTGGTTTCCTAGATGATAACCATTTAGCGTTGTCAAATACAAGTTGTTCTTGATGAAATACAAATTAACATATTACATCATAAGGCTCTCATACAAGGCTGTATTTTGCATTATATACCATTTTGACTACTGTGAATGTATGGTTGTCTAAGTTGCATTTCCCTTCCTTTGAAGTGATTTTATATTAGAAATGGTGATTGGTATATATTGGCAATTATTTTGATCATCTAATATTGTTATGGAAGTAATTGAATTTCCATTGGTGTCTAGTGGTTCAAAATTGAGTGGGTGTCTAAGTGTCTTTGTCTCAAGCTGGCTCATTGCAGACAAGTTTGTTGGTGTGATCTGATACAAATGCTGAAGTTTGTTGTTCAAAATATAGTGGTAGATATATGAAGGGCAATGGCATAGGCGTAGGAACAGGGGGGGGGGCATGGCCCCCTCACTTTTCGGCCATTTTTGGGGGCTAAAATCTTTATTTTTGCTTGGTGAGAAAAGTTTTTGATGGCAAAAGGTTCGCCAAGACGAGATCAGCCCAAATCTGAAAAGAAATCTTCCATAGGGGGGTTGGGTACTCTCAAAACGAGATCACAGTTTCACTGCCCCCCCCCCCACTTTTTGTGACGTTCCTACGTTCCTGGGCAATGGTTATTTATCAGCACAAAATGTCCATCTAATTGCAAGATTTATGAAGTACAGGTGATACATTTTTAACTATCATTGAAGCAAATTGTGAATGGCAAAAATTATGTATAAAATGTATTGGAAAATGATAAAACGTATCAGTGACAAAAATGCCTTAAGTAATATTTAACCAAATAGTATATAAGTAAGATTTAACCAAATAATTTCTCCAGATATTTCAGTAGGTATTCCACTTTCACCAAAAGTAACAAGAGAAATGATGGTATTAGTTTTTGGTTGTGATGTGGAAAATGGTGAATGCATATGAATATATTTCTAAGATTTGTTCTGGCTTTCATTTCAGATACCCTCATGATGAGAAGCTGACGAAGAAGTGGGTTAATGCAACAAGGCGCATAGGACCTCGGCAAAGGGCTTGGAAACCTACTCAAAGTTCTGTTTTATGCAGTGATCACTTCTCTGAGGCTGACTTTGTGTCACACCCTGACCGACGCAAGCTTCGTGAGGGAATCATCCCATCATGGTTTGCATTTTCAAAGAAAGTGCAATCCTCTCCAAAGAAGAGCCCTGAAAAGCGTTCTGGGACGGTGTGCCCTACGTCAAGACCTAAACGTGTTAGACGCCTGTTGTCTGAGCAGCAACATTGTTCTGAGATGGCTCTCCAGTCAACTCGTGAGCAGCAGCCTGTGCTGGTCGCTCCAGAGTACCAGCATGTGCTGGTCGCTCCTGAGCACCAGCCTGTGCTGGTCGCTCCTGAGCACCAGCCTGTGCTGGTCGCTCCTGGGCACCAGCCTGTGCTGGCCGCTCCAGAGTACCAGCCTGTGCTGGTCGCTCCTGAGCACCAGCCTGTGCTGGTCACTCCAGTTAGTCATGATCACAGTTACAATGTCAATGCAGCAGAGAGGTGCGTATCAAGCCCACTGAAGAAAGTGAATGAGAGGGTGCGCAAACTGCGCTATGAAAAGAAGAAGCTCCAGCAAAAGTTGAAGAGGCGCGACAAGCGCCTCAAGTGCCTCAAAAGCACGCTGGATGCTTTGAAGGAAAGTAAGATCATTGAGAGTGAGCTTCTCGAGGCCATCCGTTCACGATTCGAAAATCCGATGGTGTCCGAACTATTTTCAAACGAAGTGGTGAACGGGGGACGGAAACGTGGAGGACAACGATACTCCGAGGAGATTAAAAAAAACTTTGTCTCACTTTCCACTACTACTCGCCGAGGGCGTATCGGTATCTGGCAAAAAACTTATCTCTGCCAGGTGCAACGTCGCTGCGGGAGTGGACGCGAAGCGTCGGCTGTGAAGTAGGCGTGCTGCATGAGGTCCTGCAGACGCTTTGCTCCCAGGTCACAAGCAAAACAATTGACCCAAACTGCTCTCTGATGATTGACGAGATGGCTATCCGCAAAGCCAAAGTATACTCTCAGAGTAAGGACAAGTTTGTCGGCCACGTTGATCTTGGTGCGGGTGACGTGGAAGAGTCGAGACTGGCCACAAATGCATTGGTGTTCATGGCTGTCGGCCTGCAAGGTGCCTGGCGACATCCTGTGGCGTACTTTCTCACAGACCACGTGTCCAGCACAACTCAGGCAGAGCTCGCCAAAACCGTGCTTTGTGCTCTGAGCGACGCAGGCCTGAAAGTGCGGGCGTTCGTGGCTGATGGACTGCCGGCCAACCTGAGCATGTTCAGCCACCTAGGGGTTGAACATCTGCAGCCAAAGCATGCTCAACTCCCCATCAGCGAGAATTACTTCCTTCATCCGGCAACAAAAGAGAAGGTGTATGTTCTGCTGGATGTGGTCCATATGCTAAAACTGCTACGAAATCTGCTTGGCGAGTACAAGACCCTGCATCTGGATGGCGAAGAAATATCCTGGAGATATATTCAGGTGAGAGTCATTGAGATGGTGATAAATACTACCTGGAAATGGGATTGAACATGCTGATGTTTTGGGAAAGGAAATGTGTTTAACAATAGCGTTACAATACAGAAAACGTATGCATGCTTGGTATGAAGGTTTGCAGGTCACCTTGATTCAAATTTAGAATGGTTTCTTCCAATAAAATAATTGATTTTTTGCTGTGATATACTATACAAGTTTTGCCTTGGCCCACCGCAACATGTTCCTTTATAAAAATGTATTAAATCGATAACATTTTATGCATTGTCCTCTCAGGCGCTGTACAACCTACAGCAGAACGAGGGAATCCGGGCGGCCAACAAACTCTCTCGCTTACACGTGCAGTACGAGAGAAACAAAATGAAGGTGAAGCTCGCAGCTCAGCTCTTCAGCAGCTCCGTCGGCAAAGCTCTGCTTTACCTTGAGGAATCGGGTCACGCTGACTTCATCGGAGCTGGAGCGACGGCCCGCTTCATTCTACTCATAGATCAGACATTTGACTACTTGAACAGCAGTAGCCCTTACGGAAAGGGCTTCAAAGCACCAACAACATCCAGCAACTTGGCGTAAGTTGAACATGTTAACCCTATTAGTGGCAGGCTCCTGGCTACCCCTATTAGTGGCGGGGGGGGGGGCGGATTCCGCCCCCCCCCCCGGAGATCTCGAGATCTACCCGTCCGATTTTCACAAATCAAACGGCGTTTGATGCCCCTTAACACGATCTACATTTCTAAAAAATGAAAAAAATGAGAGAAAAAAATGATAGGGGGCAACAGGGGGGCAAAAACTACAAATATTAGAGGTATATGTGATCCAACACAGCTGTCATGTTTATCAACCGATTTCAACGCAACTAATGGGGATGGATAGAGATTGAAATGGGGATTGATATATGACGGTGACTTTTGAAAATTCAAAAATGATAGGCGTTTTCAGGTCACTAAATTTGGGGGTAAAATAAAAACCTTATAAAACCGTCTTTTTACTCTCTGTTTTCGATAAATGAAATGGTGGGCTATTGTGACATCGGACACAACAGTTATAAAGCATATTTGCATCCATAGGCGGTGCCAGGTTAGTGAAAAAGGGAGGCAAAATATATAGAAAATAACTTTCTGTAAACCTCCCCTTTGCAAGCCCCTGAAACCGCCTCTGCTGTGCAATATGTATTATAGTTCACTAAAATCAACTAATTTGCACTTGTTTCAATCACCGTAAACCTATGTAACTCCTTTATACTTCAGGCAGTTAGGAAGAAGCCGTGAAGATCGCATCTCCGTATTATCGCCAAATGTCACAGAAAAAAATCCTCCAAAAACTGGGCCCTGGAACCGCCTCTGTTAAGGTTAGGAACTCAAAATTTTGACTCCATATGCGGAATTCAATTCTAGGAAAAGTCACAAAATTTCATGGGTCTGCTCTTAGCCGTTCGGGAAATACCTGCGAAAAACCTGAGGGGTGGGCAGAATCTGCCCCCCTGCCACTAATAGGGTTAAGTATCAGCTAGAATGCTGATATCTCAAGTGTGATGCTATATTCCAGGTGATGCTATTGCTGAACAGCTAAAACAAAACAATAATTTTACACGAAAGGGTATAATTTGTTAAATGGATAGATGGTTGAACGGATCTGATTGCAATGCTAATGCTATCAGTAGCAATGCCTGTATGATTTATTGATATGATCAAGTAGCAGCTCTATCGTCAAATCGTCAAGGTAACATACGATACCAATAGCAGGCGCTCCGGTATGTTCGCACTCCGTGCTGTCACCTTCTAATTTTGATTGTGCTGACCTTTGTTAATGCCTTTGTTAATGCCTTTGACTTTGTACCTGCCTTTGACCTTTGTACCTGCGTGTCCGTCTCTATGCCTATGGCAAAAACGCCACTCTCTCTGGCCTGCAGCGTACCCACATTCGGCACAGTCTGCAAAAGCAGGTGCTTTTCGCACACCAGTAGGTTGTGCTTATGTGTCGGGGTGCCGTTCAGCGGGCATTGTGGGCGTGGCATCGTGCGTTGTACCATTGTGACAACAGATCGTCACTATCGCGTTCACGTGTTTCGTTTGCGTGTTACGGCGAAATGATCGCTACCATTGTGCTTATGATGCTATCATAGTGCATCATTTGTTATATCGTGATATAACGTGCTTGTGTTGCTGATCAGACAGTGTCATGTGCAATATCGTTGTGTCTGTATTTATGTATTTATTATTATGTATTATATGTCTTGATGTGTGTATGTATAATGTATCTCTTGTGTATATATACACTTTTGTATGTATCAATCTTCCGTTTATGCTGGGATGTGCGACGTAAAATGCCCAAAGACCAACGGTGTCGTTAATTATGTGGAACCGTAACAAATCCACGTACATCCACACGGATTTATTTTGTATTCATAATGGACAAAACGGAAGCCAATACAGGCTATGGCCTGTTCATTGTGTGAGAAGGCGAGAGCCTAGATTTGAATGCAATTTCCAGCAAATACTCTGCCCCAAAAGCATAGAAGCTTGCAGTAATGGGACTGCGGAGAGCAATTTCAAGCCCATTGTTTTATGCACTTAAGCGGGTCAGTCAAGACTCTCATTAGTCATTATGTTACGGCCATCATTATATTAAATATTTACTTAAACTGTTCACTCGGCTTCAAGAGCATGCCTTGGTTTCCTAACTCGTTAATCGCCGGAATGAGCCCAGCGTTCCATGACGTACACACTGCGGCCCAGGCCTTAAAACGGCAGATCGGCCTTCACAAGTCAGCCTGTAAAATCGATTTCATTGCCTCCAGCCATGATTTGTCTTGGCATGCCTACTTATAATTAATGCAGTAAGTAAGCTTCGAAAGTTTCAAGTAGCTGACATTTACCGTTTTTTACCCAGGCGCTCTCAAAGATAGACCTTCCGCCATAGGATTAACATTATGCTGTTAACTACAAGCCCCTCTCGCGTGGTGGTGCTAGTGTCGCAGAACGGGAACGGCCGGCCGGCCACGGGACCAATGGCAGTGGCCCGTCTAGTCTTATATAGGTCAATGGTTGTGCCAACCCCGCCCTGACAAGATCTTGTTGAAACTTGCCATGTTTTCAGACTGGTTATTGATTCAACGTTTTGGGAACAATTCAATCATGATTCATTTTTGAATCTGAATTATTCAATGACTGTTCGATTCACGGCTAAAATGTTAAGAATTGATTATTTCTGATTCAAAGGATCAAAACAAAGATTTTAATAGATTCACGTTTGATTCAACATTTAAATATATGTGGTGAATTTATGTCAAATAATTAAAAATGGAAACATACATATATATCATCATTAAAACATTGTTACAGTGATACTATTTAAATATAATTAAATGTAGCCACAGGGACTGCATGTATTTGCACAATTTACCAATGTACTTGAATTGTTAAGAATCGTTGAATCTTTTGATTTAATCAGCCCTGATTTGATGCGGGTTTTGATTCAATCACAATTCATGAATCAAAAGATCTGATGGTGAATTCATTATGTTTTGATTCAAGGAATTTTGATTGAACAATTCCAATTGATTCAATCAGTGTTGAATCAATAACCAGTCTGCTGACGTTTTGAATACTGGCATTTAGGCAACTGATTGTGTATTTGCCATTTAACCCAACTTTACATTAATAGTTTTCTTAGATAAATTTGGATCTTGGACACATTTTGGATGCATGGATGATGTCAACCTTGGAACTTGGTTGGAACATGGTTTGCATTTAGCTGAAAGCATCAATACCAACATACATTGTGGAAGGAGGTTTTGGTCTGTTTTCAGCCTTTACTTAACTTTAGCTTTGTTTTACCATTTAACATCTAGTTGCACAATGATATGTAAGCCAGTTTATAATCTATGTATGTTATACCTGCTGGGCTAATAGCAGTGGACTGGACCAAAAAACTTGCTCTTGGCTTGTGTTCACTATTACATGCTAAAAAAGGTCCAAATTGTTGAAAGTAAATAAAGGATTACAAATAATTTGACTGGACTGGACTTTATGGCCTTAGCATTTCTCTAAGCAGTATTTGTGTTTTCTAGGCTGAATGCTGTGCTGGCAGTGAGCAGCTGTCGGCGCCGCTTGGTCGGGTGACACTGCTGTCCACAACGGCCACCTGAACTGACAAACTTCGATGCTTCAATGACATTGTGCATCAAAACAGGTGACAATGCTGGCAAGTCGAGGGGTGGGGAAGGTACTGTGTGATGCAGTTTGAAGATATTTGTGTGACAAAACTGTAGGGATACATTGATAGATGAATTGATGCATTAAGGTTCAGTGTCAAATTGTCAAATATAATACTGAGTAGTTTCAAATGTAGTTGTGTGAAGAAGATAGACTTTAACTCGTTATTTATGAATTTGATGTTTTCTTCAGAAAAATGTGTGACAACACTCGCTTATAACAGAAGTATTGCACATTTGAGTTCAGACTGGTTATTTATTCAAATTTTTAGAATTCATTCTTTCCAATTCAAATAATAATAAAAATAAGAGATTCACATTAGATTCAACATGTAAATATAAATGTTTAATTTATGTAAAATTAATAAAAATGGAAACATACATATATATGATCACTAAAACATTGTTACAGCAATAATATTTCAGCATACATGAATGTGTACACTGGGACTGCATTGTATGTGCACAATTTACCATGTGCACTTGAATTGTTAAGAATCGTTAAATCTTTCGATTCAATCAGCCTTGGTTCCATGCAGGTTTTGATTCAATCACGATTCATGAATCAAAAGATCTGGTCGTGAATCGAGTCTACTTTGATTCAAGGGATTTTGATTAAACGATTCCAATCAATTCCATCCAAGTCGAATCAATAGCCAGTCTTGACAAGCGAACTTCGCCATCTGATAGCCCCATTCAATCAATGTTATTTATATGTTTCGTCTCACATGAGGGGTGAGCATGGCGCGTGGCACGTGCCGCGTCAGGGTGTCAGAAAAGTTATCCTGCTATAGCTTAGAAACGGCTGGTCCGATTGTGTTCAAATTTGGTGTGTGATTAGCAACCTCTCAGTCGCCGCCTTCCCACAAGTCAGGGGTGGGGTGCATCTGTGCGTGCGCACGTGCACACCCCTATCTTATATCTCAAGAACGGCTGAGCCGATTGTGTAAAAATTTGGTCTGTGGTTAGGGACCTCTCCCACCGCCGCCCTCCCACAAGTCGGGTGGGGTGCGTCTGTGCGTGCGCACGTGCACACCACTATTTTATATCTCAGGAAGGGCTGAGCCGATTGTGTTGAAATTTGGTGTGTGGTTAGGGACCTCTCATCTGTCACTTTTCCAGAAGTCTGTGGTGGGGTGCCTATGCACGTGCGCACCCTTTTTTGTATCTCAATCTCAGAAACTACTTGCCTGATCGAGTTGAAATGCACTATACATTTCCTTCGTGCTCGCTCGTTCATCTCCAACTACTTACTGGTAGTGTACATTCATAATTGACAATCGTGGTTGGCAATTTCCAGTTACTGACCCTTTTTATCGTCGAATGATTAATCAGCGGTAATAAATATGATGATTACGTGACCTGTCTTGTCGGATCTGTCTTGTATAATTGGTCGGAAATCAGTCTGAAGCCAAAGCTTATCAGCTGTTAACGCATATCCAATACATTCTGCAAGGACCTCCAATGTCTATGTTCCCTTGCGCATCACTTTTATCGTCACCTGTTCCTCAGGTCTGGTGAGACCAACTCCAACATCTGGCAGACTGTTTCGGCTACCCTGTCTCTCTCGTGCCGGACTGCTCTGCTGGGCAAGGAGAAGTTCAGTGATCGACACTGGCTGGAGCTGACGCAGGCATTCTCAGATGCAGTCAGTGCATCGTCCAAGTAAGCGATAAAACGTGCTAGAATGGGGTTGCACACCGGGTTACACCGGCGCTGTGGAGGACCTTCACCTTGACCTGGACCTCACCCAAGGGCCTAATATGGGGTCAGTTGGCTGCTACTATCAACTTCTACGCGTACAATAACCCATCAAACCATCGTCGCATGACTCTTAGAGCTCTTGCCAATAGTGATCTTGCGTGACCTTACCTTGACCTTTTCTTACAATCTAACCCATATAACCTTTGCGTGATGAAGTTGTCGTGACTTGTAACCTGTCCTTTTACCTCAGACCTCCGGGAGCCAAGGAGTACCAAAAGTGGGCGACTGACTTGATTGATACATTCGGTGAATCAGTCAGGCTGAAGGCGTCCCTCCTGGAATCCATCGTAATTATCTATGATGTTCTATCCTAAGCCCATGATGTTCTATCCTAAGCCCATGATGTTCTATCCTAAGCCCATGATGTTCTATCCTAAGCCCGTCACTAAACCACTTCAGTGCATTTGATGACCCAATTGACTGAATGATCGTGAACTGAGTCAATGTGCTCATTATTCTGCCTCACCACCGCAAGCTTATTCCACTATAACTCTTTATCTTTGACCCGTCGCATCGTCAGACGGTGTAGCCGCTAATCCGTTACCTCATTGTTAGTATTCGAGAGACAACGCATAAGTTCGACAAGGCAGCAGCCAATAAACTGGCAGGCCCTTTTATAAGGTACATACCTACCAAGGTCAGCTGTTCATGCTCATGGTTCATTTTCGTCGTTAGAATATCGGCGATCAGCATCTTAATTGTCGTTTGGAGAGATGGAGAAGTATCCGTCGGTGCGCTCGTGTCTCAAATCCAATCCATGTCTCAAATCCAATCCATGTCTCAAATCCAAATCCATAGGCACTGTCATCCACTACATAACGGTGTCGCACTGGTCCATAAACGCCAAATGCGTTGCGTCCCCGTTCGCTCCGTCTGATGGTCATGGAATGTCCTTTTCCCGCTCCCCGCCCGTCGACCACGCGACATTGGACCCCGTTCCCACCCCCCCAAACCCAAGATGGTCACCAAACATCATAGGATATCAGGTCAATTTAGCTATCCCGGGGTGTAGACGGGACCGCCACGCCACGTTGTTTGTGCAGGGTTACGGACTGTGGGACATTAAAGTTCAGGACTGAAGCAAAAAAGTGCTTCTCACCTTTTCTGTGCATTCGTATACATATATTTTTCTCCCTATGTTTAGTTCTCGTTTACTAAGTTTTAAATGCGTGTCGTCTTGAATGTGTCCACAGTACGCGGTAAGGTCGAAGCTGAATCACAAGCTAAAGAATACGAGATTCCGGCATCCCGAGCACATCATCACCTCTGAGCAGCGCCAGGGCAAGCGGCTGAAACTGGCAGCCGCCGCGGCAGTCGGACTCCCGAACTACTCGCCTGTTCCGCCTCAGGACGGCGCAGAGCTGGTGGAGGCGGCCTACAAGCTCAAGAATCAAAAGGACCTACCCTCTGAAGAGGTGTCCGCCCTTAAAGACCAGACGTATCCAGCAAGGAGGGCGCTGCTAACCAGATCGAAAGACCCACTCAAAGAAATCAAGGAAAGGTTTCCATGGCTCTTCAGTGAAGATGAGGTAAGTGCATTATCAAAGAGAACAGGTTTTTTTTGTATTTTTGTTCAGTTTGTCAGTTTTTGTTTTGTCTTAAACGTTTCTAAAACGTTGATCCTGTATTATTTGCAATAGTTTATCAGAAAGATTGCAACTACGTTTGTAAACTATAACGATTAATAACTAGTTTATCTTTATCATAATGTAACATTCCACGATTTTTGCATGATTCAGTGGACTTTGTTGTTGCGGGAGAAAGCGTAGGAACCCGAGTATTACACTAAAACAAGTTTATATAAAGGAGTTCTGGAAAAATTCGGCTCGGCAAAATCATGCTTACTGTATAGCCTGAGTAAAGCAACGCAGTTTGCCTGTGCTGCCTACTTTACATCTTGCTTGAAAACGTAGCCCGTTTCTAGTGGAAGCATAATGCACGTCGATTTATGCGGCGTTTACATTTTGACACATAATGTATGTGTGCGCCCTTGGGCTTCGCAGCCTGTTACAGCATGGACCAACACCGTAAACATCATGTAACTGGCGATTTCAATGGGAATTCCATCAAACCACCCTCACATACCTGATCTAATCTAAGCTAACGATCGCTGTTTTCTACTGTTTTTTACATTTCCCAAGGCGCCGATCGGGTCCTTTTGAAATGGACTATTCATAACCGTTCAACTTGAGGCGTCTCTAAATCCAGGCACCACCACAGGTCCCTTTGCACCGCCCGTCTGCACCAGCACGCTGTAGCGTCGCGTCTCATTGGTATCACCCGTCCACGCTCTGTCGCCTGATGTCATCCTGCGGCGCTGTCCGTCTGCGCCTGCCGCTGCAGCAGACCCGTGGTAGATCTGCCTCGCCTCCTCCGTCGTCTCCTCGAAGCGCTGCAGGTTCTGTTGGCACTCCTTCCTGACGGCCTCCAACTCGGCCTTCAAGCGCTGAACCTCCTTCCGCGGCAGCACCACCGGCTCCGACTTCTCACCAGTGCCATCCGCCGGCCGTCGCCCCGATTCAGCACCGGTCGCGCCGTTCCGCCTCGTCCAGCCGATGCTGCAGCTCGTGCATCGCTTCGTCGAGCCGGCGTCGCTCAGCTCGGTCTCCTCGAAGCTCGGTCTCCTCTATATCTATAACTATATCATTTCGTCGTCATTGGAACATTTCTCCGAGAGCCGAGCGACCTCCTCCCGCAGCTGGGTCGTCTGCCGCTCCAGTACGACGTCGTGCGACTGGACGGCGTCCAGTTTCAGCCGGGGCGCGCCTCCTGCGCCTGCCGCTCAGCATCGGCGGTCGCCTGGCGCACCCACGCTAGCCTGCGCACGTGGGACCGAGCCCGGTTGTCGGCGGTCGACAAATGCTGTTCTGAGCGGACCGGCTGCGCCGCCGCCAGCGGACGACTCCGCGTCGCCCATGGAACTTTAGGAACGGTCACGGGAGACCGCCACCCGGCCACGGACCGTTAGCGTCGAGGTCACCACTGTCTAGCGACTTCAACACAGTCTTCTTCATATCGAAATCAAAATCGTGCAGCTGTTGTGCTGAATTGACTGCAATTTACGAGAAATCAGACGATGTGTAACCCCTGGGGAATATTCCAAACATCAATGATAACTTCCCCAAAAGCGATCCCCAATTTTAAAAACGTCTACAGACGTTAAAGGGAATAGTTCACCTTTAACAAGGGGTTTTGGACTGAGATAGCAGATTTGTAGAGCAGATCTAAAAATGGGTTGTGGTGAAAGAATTACTTCCCTACGGCGGCCCCTTGTCAGAGACTGTACTTGGCGTCAGGCCGAGCGGGGCGGAACCAGAACGCTAGCTGCTATCTACGATTTCTCGTTAAATACAAAGAGAAACTTACTTCTTTTTCCACATATATCAATGTTGTCCAAACCAAAGTCATATTCGTAGTTTTGAGCTCAAGATGCACCGTATGGTTGAATTTCAAGACAACTTTCAAGGTGACTTCTTCTGAACCCTACTTTAGCCAAGCTAAGTAGCTGTTGGATAGCTCTGTTGTCTTGTGTATTTTTTTAGCAACCACATTATATTTAGATATAAGGATTAGATATTTAGTTTTGTGGATCGTTTAAGTATTATTTTTAAGCATTCATAGTTAGCTGTTACCTCTTACTTGCTTTTTAAAGGACTTTTCATTCTAGCTTGTGTGCGCCAAAATTGTCTTAGTCTTATTTTTGTGTTATTAGTTGCAGGGTTGGATAAGTAGATATTTTAGAAAATTAGGGATAATTAAGGTGTATTTAGTATTCAGTTTATTTAAGGATTAGATATTTAGTCTAGTATAAGGTGCACTCATAGCTGATTTGTGTTACTAGCTTTACCTAGATCTAGTTAAGGTTTAGAAGAAGAAAAAACAAACAAAAAAAAGTTAAGTTAAGTTAGTAAAGTATTGAAAAGTGCATAGTACCTAAGTTATATACCTAAGTTACTAGTGTATTCAAATGAGCATGACTAGGATGCAGGCGAAGGTAGCAGAGCTAGAGGCCCTCCAGGCTAGAGTAGCGGAGCTTGAGGCGCAGTTAAGTAAGTGTAGGTGTAGAGATGAGCCGCAAGAGGGTGTAGCTCCTGACCAAGGAACGTATGCGCAGATTGTGGTTAGGGGGTCAGAAAAGGAGCCTACAGGATCAGGGACCAGTGGTAGTTCTGATAGGGGCATAAGGGAGGAGGATAAGGCAAAAGTGGATAGTGCGGCTGGGGTTTGGAAGTGTGTTGGAGGGTCACGTTTCTGGAGACCCAACATTGTGGAAAGTAATGCTAGGGCCACAGACAGTAAGGATGAGGAGGGGTGCTGGGTAATGGAGGGTGGTAGCAGAATCTGGAGGAGGAAGAGGGAAGGGGATCAGGAGGGATGGACAAAAGTTCAGGGTAGAGTCAGGCAGTACAGCCCCAGGGAACATCAGCAGGTTACACTAGCAAATAGGTTCAGTGCGTTAGAGTCAGCAGCTGAAAGTGACAAGGTACAGATTCAGCATTTAGTGGTTGGGGACTCGAGGGTAAGGCCCTTAAGGCGAACATTCTGTGGGAAGAGGGACAAATGTATAGTTAAACCGGGGGCAAAAGTAGTTGATATGGGCCCTGTCATTGAGGCAGAACTGGGTAGGAGTAGCCCAGAGACAGTTATAATACAGGTGGGGGTGAACAACATAGGACCTAGACAGAGTGTGAGAATAGTAGCGGAGTACCGGAGCCTGCTGCAGAGGTTGAAGGAGTCCAGGAAACCAGTCATTGTGACTGGCATCCTCCCTCGCTGTGGAGCCAGTGAGGAGTGGTACTCGAGAGCTCTGTCTGTGAACAGCTCAGTTCAGAACTTATGTTCAGCTATGGGGCTTAGTTATGTAGACTTATGGGATCAGTTCTATGAGTGGCATAGGTACTATATGAAGGATGGGCTTCACTTATCGGATGAGGGGGCAAGGGCTTTGGGAGATGCCTACAGAAGTGTCATTCAGGGAAACTAGGTAGGAGGGGGGGTTCAGGGACGCTAGTACTAGGGCATCAAGAAGTAAGCATTGGTAGAAGTTCATGTCAGAATAGGACAGTAGATCATAATTCCCTCAGAATTAGTAGAGTCAGCTCAAAGTATAAGATCACATGTGTGTTGCTGAATGCCCAAAGTATTAGGTCTAAATTTGATGAGTTTGAGTGTTATGTTGTCCTTGAAAAGCCTGATATCATTTGTGTAACCGAGACATGGGTTAGTGAGGGGTATAATAGGGATAGGCTACAGGATTTCGAGTTACAAGGGTATAACATGTTCACATACTGCAGAGAATCACGGCAGGGAGGCGGAGTGTTTGTATATGTAAATAGCTTGTACTGCACTACTAGAGTTGATGATTCTAGTAAAGTAAAAGAAGTAGAATCAATCTGGCTTGACATTAAAATTGGTACAGGAAACAGAGGAAGGTTGAGGATAGGTGCATTTTACAGACCAGGGAATCTTCCAAGGAACTCCCAAGCTGAAACAGACCAAGATATTTGTGAGGAAATACGTAGGAACTTTCGGGCTCAGTGTCTTATTATGGGAGATTTTAACTTAAGAGGATACGAAAGTATAGCAGAGGAAACAAATGAGTGTAGGTTGTATAGGCAAATCTTTGAAGAGGAGCTTTTCATGCATCAGTTTGTAACAGAGCCAACCAGACATTGCTCCATTCTAGACCTTGTATTCTCAGACAACAGTGATCTAGTTAGTGACATAAGTATTTGTGCAGGTCTAGGAACCAGTGATCACAATATGGTTAAATTCAATATCTCATCAGAAATGAGGCCCAAAGATAACCTTATTATGGTTCCAAACTTCAGCCGGGCTGATTTTGATGGTATTAGAAATGACCTCGCACAGGTAAAATGGAACGTTGAGTTGGCAGGTTTAGATGCATGTGAGGCCTGGAATGTTTTCAAAGCTAGATTAAGCCAAATTCAAAATCGGCATATACCCCTCAGGCACAAACGTAACAGAACCAAGGGCAATCCAGTTTGGCTTACCCCAGAAGTAAGGAGTGCTATACAAGCTAAAAGAAGTGCATTTGGCATTTTGAAGGGATCTTCACTAGATATAAATCAGAAGGCCTACCAGAATGCAAGAAATTCAGTTAAGAAAAAGGTCAGAGCAGCTAAAAGGGCAAAGGAACTTGATTTAGCTAGACATTGTAATGCAGATAGTAAGAAGTTCTTCAGTTTTTATAAGTTAAGTACAGTTTCCAAAAATATAGGTCCATTTAAGGTAGATGATGTGTTAGTTAGCAAGGACAGTGAAATGGTTGAAGTGCTTAATGATCAGTTTCAATCTGTCTTTACTATCGAGGACCAGAGTAGTATTGCAGCACTTCAGCCTGAGCTAGAGACAGAGGAGACTTTAGGAGAGCTAGGTGGCATAAGTAGTGAACTTGTTCTAGAATATCTAAAGAAAGTAAGGCCTAACAAGGCAGAAGGACCTGATGAAATCCATGCTAGACTTTTAAGAGAATCTGAAAGGGAGTTGTCGGTTCCATTAGCCATAATATTTTCTAAATCACTTGCAGATAGTAAAATTCCACTTGATTGGAAAAGAGCAAATGTTGTTCCTATTCATAAAAAGGGAGATAGAAGTAAAGAGGAAAACTATAGACCAGTTAGTCTGACCTCATTAGTCTGCAAGGTGCTTGAATCAATCATCAAAGATAAGATTGTTGAATTCTTGGAGCAAAATGAACTCATCAAAGATACACAGCATGGCTTTAGGAAGGGCCGTTCTTGTTTAACTAATCTTCTGGAGTTTTTGGATGTTGCAACAGATAGCGTTGATCAGGGTAAACAGCTAGATGTAGCTTTTCTTGATTTCAGTAAAGCATTTGACAAAGTCCCCCATACAAGACTGGGGTTGCAACTTAAAATTCATGGGATCAGGGGCAAGATTCTGGATTGGATAGAAACGTGGCTTTCAGGACGCCAGCAAAGGGTTATATTGAATGGGTGCCAATCACAATGGAAGGAGGTTCTCAGTGGGGTTCCACAGGGCTCAGTCCTGGGCCCATTGCTTTTTATAATATTTGTGAATGCAATTGAGAACAGTATAGACAGCAAAGTCTTGAAATTTGCAGACGATCTAAAAGTTGTCAGGATTATTAGAGGAAAACATGATCAGGATGTTTTTCAATCAGATCTGGACAAGCTAGTTGAGTGGTCTGAAGCATGGCAGATGAAATTCAATTTGAGTAAATGTAAGATTATGCACGCTGGACGGGTTAGCAGTAAACATAGGTATGAAATGGGTGGGCAGAAAATGGAGCAGATTGAAAAGGAAAGAGATTTAGGTGTCGTGGTAAACAATAGACTATCAGCGTCAGACCAGGTTGTAGAAGCTAGGAAAAAGGCACTTAGAATGCTAGGGGCCATTAACAGAAATGTTTCCTACAAGAGTGAAAAGGTAATAACAAAACTGTATTGTGCATACGTTAGACCACATTTGGAGTATTGTGTACAAGCCTGGTCTCCAACATATGAGAAAGATTGCTGGTTGTTAGAAAGAGTTAAAAAAGGGCAACAAAAATGATTAATTGTCTTGGTAGTTTACCTTATGAAGATAGATTAAGGAAATTGGGTATGTTTTCACTTAGATATAGAAGGCTAAGAGGAGATCTAATTGAAGTCTTCAAATTTGTAAATAGTCAGCATTCTGGATATTTAAAGGGTATGTTTGAGTTCAATAGGGAAAATCGAGGTAGAGGTCATCAGCATAAACTCATTATGAAACAAAGTAGGACTAGGCTACGACAGTCATTTTTCAGTAGAAGGGTTGTAGGACATTGGAATATGCTACCAGGGGATGTCGCTGATGCAGTGACACTTGCTTCCTTCAAAATTAGATTAGATAAATACTTTACAGAGAAGGGATTAGTTCATAAATACTCGTGGGATTACCCTTCTTTTATGCAGGTAGAGTAAGGTGATTTGAAGGGGCGAGACTGGTGGAGGGGGGGGGGATGGGGGATGGGGGGTGCAACCTCGGATGGGCCCAAGAGGCTCTTTGTTGCACTTTTCTTTTATGTCTTTATGTCTTTATGACCTATTCCCTTTAATTCCAAACACGAATATAATGTAGTCCGCCCCTGTAGCTCAGTTGGGAGAGCGCTGGGATTCTGACCTCACCCGGTAGTGGCAGCCCGGGTTCGAGTCCCTTCGGCACTCGCTATTTCCCCCCTGACTGGGGGAATTTTTTCCCCATATATATATATATATATATATATATATATATATATATATATATATATATATATATATATATATATATATATATATATATATATATATATATATATATATATATATATATATATATATATATATATATATATATATATATATATATATATATATATATATATATATATATATATATATATATATATATATATATATATATATATATATATATATATATATATATATATATATATATATATATATATATATATATATATATATATATATATATATATATATATATATATATATATATATATATATAATATATATATATATATATATATATATATATATATATATATATATATATATATATATATATATATATATATATATATATATATATATATATATATATATATATATATATATATATATATATATATATATATATATATATATATATATATATATATATATATATATATATATATATATATATATATATATATATATATATATATATATATATATATATATATATATATATATATATATATATATATATATATATATATATATATATATATATATATATATATATATATATATATATATATATATATATATATATAATATATATATATATATATATATATATATATATATATATATATATATATATATATATATATATATATATATATATATATATATATATATATATATATATATATATATATATATATATATATATATATATATATATATATATATATATATATATATATATATATATATATATATATATATATATATATATATATATATATATATATATATATATATATATATATATATATATATATATATATATATATATATATATATATATATATATATATATATATATATATATATATATATATATATATATATATATATATATATATATATATATATATATATATATATGTATATATATATGTATATATATATGTATATATATATGTATATATATATGTATATATATATGTATGTATATATGTATGTATATATGTATGTATATATGTATGTATATATGTATGTATGTATGTATGTATGTATGTATGTATGTATGTATGTATATATATATATATATATATATATATATATATATATATATATATATATATATATATATACTGTGCGTCTGTGTGTGGCTTGTCTGTGGCCCTGCTTTGGTGGGTAAGTTGCGTGAGACGCATGTTTTAATGTAATTTTATATGTTTCAGATGAAGAGATCCTGCGCGGGATGACCGACTACTTAAATGTACCGAGCACAACCCTGGCGGACGGCTGGGTAACGATGGCAGGGGGAGCCATCACTTCGGAAGGACTGACCCTCTGCGACTACACTGGGGTGGGAGACGGCCTGCTCCTCTGGGCCGTGGCGCACACCGTTTTCGCGGTGCGAGCCGAGAGGCGTGTGGCCGCTCTCCTCAACTTCATCCAAGAGAAGACTCTTGAGGTGCACGAAGCACAAAGTGCGACGAACAAAAAGTTTTGGGAAAAACTGGCAGCGTTCCTCAGTCTGTCTTACAGCATGGCGTGCAACGGGCGGCATATACTGCAGTGTGGTAAGACTCGTGTAACGCTACACGAGATGATGGCTTGAGCTGTTTGTTCGGAGATGTTTTTGTTTTGCTTAAAGTTCAACCGTGGGAGACATAACTGCAGTGTGGTAAGACTCGTGTAACGCTACACGAGATGATGGCTTGAGCTGTTTGTTCGGAGATGTTTTTAATTTGCTTAAAGTTCAACCGTGGGGGACGCATACTGCAGTGTGTAGGGAATATGTGCTCGCTTCACGTGCGTGATAACGGCCGTGGGCCATGCTTGGCCTTGCTCGGACGCGAGGTTTATTATGTGAAGGGGGTGGAGTGGAATGGAGTGAATACACGGTTACCCGTTCCGGTCATTAGTTTCGGGTGAGACGAGCCACCAGTTTCGGGTGAGACGAGCTACTAGTTTCGGCTGAGAACAGTTTTGGAACAGGTGAGAATAGCTGCTAGTCTCAGTTGAGAATATTCGCGTGTCTGCCTAGATGTTCTCATCCTAAACTAGCAAAGGTTCTCAAAATCGGTTGTCTGAATTGAATAGGGTAAATGAGAACATGTTTCGATCTCTGAGACTGAAAAAGCTTCTCGGTGTTTTTTCAGTGTACACTGAAAAACACCGAGAAGAAACAAGGGGTCATGTCAGAGGTCATATGGCAAACAGCGTCCCCTGCATGTCACGACACGCACAGTGAGGTCAGGTCAGATGTCATGCCAGGGGTCGGACCAGATGTCAGATAGCAGCCGTTTCCTTCCAGGTCATACACAGACAGAGGTCAGGTCAGATCAGATGACAAGTGGCCCCGCCCCCTGCATGCAGTGTCAGAAAAGTGACATGTTTCTCCATTTTTCTAAACTTGGAAGTTTTGTTCCGTGAAAACTTTGACTGTAGAGAATTATTTTTGTTTTAGTCTGCGGGTGCAAATGGCTGACGAGCATAACAAATAGACCGAGACTTGACCTTCCGAACAATGGCCGGAACGTGACAGCGATGCTACACAAATTGTCAACAAAAAAATCGAAAGGGGGAGCCTCCAAATTTCCAACATCCGAAATGTCTGCAGGAAGGAAAACATATATTTTTCAAAAAAATCAAACCAAATACTTTTTAAAACCAACCCAAAAAAGTGTTTGCCTATGCAGGTCACAGCCCGCCGCCGATACATCGTCATCGGGGCCATGGATAACCCTGTGACACTAAAAACACGTTATGCAAAAGACGGCAGTACTGTACTTTCAGCCAAGTGAGACTGAGACTTGAGCCCAGTTTCCCATATACGCATGCGCAACGATACAAGGTACCTTTTTAACATACGACCCGGGAGTCTCGGTCCCCGACTGACGCCAAGACTATATCTGTGCAGGAAATACGACCGACGATTCAACTTTCCACATCATAATATATGCACATATACGAAAATAGGTTGTGTAGAAACCCGTATAAAAAAAATACGCACAAAATACTGGTATACGCATTACAAAATTTGTTCCGCCGCTGGCAAAAAATTTGTTCCGCGAACTTAGATCGTGGAACCACTTTTCTGACACTGCCTGCATGTCACGCACAGTGAGGTCAGGTCAGCTGGCATGTCAGGTCGGGTCAGATGTCATGTCAGAGGTTAGGTCAGATGGCATGTCAGAGGTCGGGTCAGATGTCATGTCGGAGGTCGGGTCAGAGGTCAAGCTAGAGGTCGGGTCAGATCAGGCAGCAGTCGTATCTCAAAACAGGGCACACACACATGCAAGGGCGCTGCCACATTTTGAGACGGGGGGGGGGCAGCTAGGTGTTGCCCCCTTCCCCCTACCTCACACTCAATGAGCTGTCAAAATCCTGCTCATCCATCTGGAGGCAGCCCAGCCCAGCCCCCCCCCCCCCCCCCCCCCAGGGGGCGACGCCCCTGTATAGAGCTCAGGCATGTCACAGGTCAAACAGCAGCCATTTCTCCCCTTGAGCCACACAGGCAGAGGTCAGATCGGCGGTCAGACGCCAGCCGTGTCTCCCTGCAAGCGACACACAGACAGAGGTCAGCCGTCAAGTTAGAGGTCAGATAGCAACCGCGTCTCCCTGCAGGCCATACACGGAAGTCAGGTCAGAGATCAGACAGTAACAGCGTCTTCCTGCAGGCCACACACACAGACAGAGGTCAGCTCGCTCCTATTCAGCCGCGCCGGCCGGTAGCGCGCGCCAAACAACTGCAGCTGTCCCGTGACACCCAGCACGTGTGTGCCGCTCCTTTTCAGCCGAGCTTCACTGCTGCCACTGCTTATCAGAGCTGATGGACCGTCTGCAGGCTCCGGAGCCATGTCAGGAATGTGCTGGAAAGGCAATGTCACTCAGGTCATGAAATGTGGAAATGGGGATGATATAATGCCATTAGATACTGAATGATGTATTTTACAATTTACTCGATTATTCATTATGTTATAGTGTAATTCAAATCACCTAAACAGACATAAACAGTATCAGGAAATATTAAGTCGTGCTATGCTTGGACAAAAGACCACTGGAACCCAGCATGTACCAGTAGTGTACTTCGAAATGCTTGAGAAATATGCATTTGTAAGCAGTAATACGGAAGCAAAATTACACAGCCATATTTGATTTCACTTCTTCTTGTACTTCTCACCAACACACTTGCATACAACACTAGAAAACCTCTCATGCTAGTCAGCAGTGGATCCAGGAAAGAAAATGGGGGGGGGCGGGGCACATCAGACGTCAAAGGGCCCACGAGCTGCAAGGGGCCCCCAAACATTTTTGCCAGTCTGAAAGGGCCTGCAGTCAGTCCAAGTGTATTTTCAGGTATGAGAAGGCCCTTGTCAAGCCTGAGAGGGCCTATGCCAGTCTTGTAGGGCCCTTGCAAGACTTGAGAGCGCCCTATGCTGGCCTGAGAGGACCACCAGCACGTGCAGACCTGGGAAGGCCCTCTCAAACCAGCTTTGTGATCCCTTAGCCTGGTAAGGGCCCTTGGACTGTCGTAAGGCCTCTAAGCTTGGTAAATGCCCTCTCAGGCCCAGCGACGGCCCTTTCAGATCAGTGTTGGGCCATCAAAGGTCTGGAAAGGGCCTTCTCAGTTATGGCTGTGCCCCGGGCTTGGCAAGGGCCCTCAGGTCCTCAGACACGGATGGACCCAGGCCCAACCGTCCACAGAGGGGGCCCTCCTCAGACGTTTTGTGGGGCATGTGTCCCATTGCCCCCTGGATCCGCCCCTGATGCTAATCAATAAAGTGTAAACTAAATTTGGCCCAAATGGTAACCCGTTACAATGATTTTCAAAGAAATTGGTGCTCCAAAATGTGTGTATTCCTTCACAAGGCAAAGTTTATCAATGTTAAGCACCTACTTTAATACACGAGCGGTAAGGATCGACACATACCAGTGATGGGATGGCAGACTTCTTCAACTTAACGTGTGAGCCTAACTCAATCATGAGCCGCAAAGTGCCTGAAGCACACACTCATTGCCTCCTTCAATCTCCATGCTGCCATCGAGGCAGCCAACAGATGGCTGTCTGCCCTGGCACCCTGAAATACAGAACATATATAAATTCAAATTTTGTTATGCATTGATTTAATCAATTCTCAAAAAATTGTTCCATGAATTGAACAGTGATTTAATAATTCAGGTTCAAAAATGAATTGTGATTGAATCGTGCCAAAGAAGTTAAATCAGTAACCAGTCTGGACTGAGCATGAAGCCCCTTTTTGTCTTCAAGTCAAAAATAATTCAATATATTTATTTAGTGATCTATCAAAAATAACCATTACAAAACAATTATAATATCTAATAGCTCTCTTTTGAAGATGAGCGTTGAGGCAAAAATAATTATAATACTGAAGTGTTACACTAATGATATAACACAACATGACAATGACATAATTACACTAATGACATACAGGACGAGCTTCTGTTCAGTTTCAGATTTTAGTTCAGTAATTCACCTCCTCAGTTAAAGGAAATAGTTCACCTTCGGAAATTTTTCAGAACACGATTTTATTATATTTTTTAATGCAGTTTCTTTTTTTCTTTTCAAAAATGGTCCTACATTGCGCCAATTCAGGACAGAAGGTCGTAAATTATTAATGTTATGGTGTGCGATATTGGTCTGCGCATGCTCAGACCAGGCACTCTCAGACGGTACGGTATATCATATATGCGCCGCATTCCTTCGCCAAGAAGTCAAATATTTTCGGCTGAGTCTTTTCAGCCAAGAAAAGTTGCAGATAAGGATTTCTCAACACGGGCTACAAAACTGCTATTTCAGTTCAAAATCCCATGTTGAAGGTGAACTATTTCCTTTAAAGGAAATAGTTCACCTTCAACATGGGGTTTTGAACTGAAATAGCAGTTTCGTAGTCTTTTCAGCCTTTTCAGTCTTTTCAGCCAAGAAAAGTTGCAGATAAGGATTTCTCAACACGGGCTACAAAACTGCTATTTCAGTTCAAAATCCCATGTTGAAGGTGAACTATTTCCTTTAAAGGAAATAGTTCACCTTCACATGGGGTTTTGAACTGAAATAGCAGTTTCGTAGCCCGTGTTGAGAAATCCCTATCTGCAACTTTTATTGGCTGAAAAGACTCCAGCCGAAGATATTTGACTTTTTGGCGAAGGAATGCGGCGCGTATATGATATACCGTACCGTCTGAAAGTGCCAGCACTGCACGGAACATGCGCAGACCAATAACGCACACCATAACATTACTAATTTACGACCTTATGTCCTGAATTGGAGCGATGTAGGACCATTTTTGAAAAGAAAAAAAGAAACTGTATTCGAAAATATAATAAAATCGTGTTCTGATAAATTTTCCGAAGGTGAACTATTTCCTTTAATGGTGTTCTTGAGGTCCATAACAAAGGAATAGAGTATTATTACGACAGACAGAAAAGCGTACCAGTAATACCAAAACTATGTCACCAAAAACTATACATAATCAAACCTGACATAACCTTTACAGCAATTACGGTCATAGGGACCCATGTTTAGAATGCTCCGCTTGCATTCGCTCGCTGTGCTGTGGAACCCACTGAGTGAGCATCGCCCCCCTGGACCCCCACCCCAGACCATCTTGTAGACAGACAGTATAGAGGATTCTTCATGGCTCCAAGTGGAAGATAATAATACATTTTCCAAGCGTGTGACTGAAAAAAACGAGCAACAAAGGAGCGAGGTTTTTCAGGAACACACAGAAATATTTTTTATCTTCCACAAGGCAGACATGAAGAATTCCATATTTTTTTAAAAGTAGAGGTTGATTCAGTCTAGTTCAGTTCAGTACTTGATTTTTAGTCGGAACTCACATGACCTTATCTTGTATCTCGGAGGGATGCAAAGATAACACATTATTTCACTTTATCATTGAATGTGTGTTAAACCTTTTTATCTTTGCATCTCAGCAAAGTGCAAAGATAAAAATATTCCAGCACTGCAGACCCAATGGAAAATCAACCTCTACAAGAAAGATAACCCACTGTTCAGTATGTCATAATATTAGTCAGCAGACTACTCTTCTACTATTAAAGGAAATAGTTCACCTTCAACATTAGTTTTAAACTGAGATAGCTGTTTTGTAGCCCATGTTGGGAAACCCCTATCTGCAAGTTTCCTCGACTGAAAAAGACTCCAGCCGAAGATATTTGACTTTTTTGGCGAAGGAATTCGGCGCATATATGATATACCGTACCGTCTGAAAGTGCCAGCACTGCCATGGAGCATGCGCAGACCAATAACGCACACCATAACATTAATGATGTACGACCTTCTGTCCTGAATTGACGCGATGTAGGACCATTTTTGAAAAGAAAAAAAGAAACTGTATTCAAAAATATAATAAAATCGTGTTCTGAAAAAAAATTCCGAAGGTGAACTATTTCCTTTAAGGACCTCAAGAACACCATAAACTGGGGAGGTGAATTACTGAACTAATACCAGAGTTTCAATCATAGTCTATTTTCAGGTTACAAATCTGATTAGTTGCAGTTCTGTCTATTTCTCATGTTAATGTTACCAATTAATTGGAAAATACTTAAAAATACCTACCAACCATGTTTAAATTATGAACCATTGGTTTTTCATATTTATTGTGTTAAGAATCCGAATCAGGTTACTGAATAACCTGAAGACGGCCTATGCCAATGACGAATACCGACTTACCTTGACCTAATATTTAAAATACATTATAATAGCCAAAAGGCTTTGGTGTTCAATATTTGTTTTTATTCAAACTACTATCAGTCAAAACCGTATGTCAACACGTACCGGTGGGCGGTGCAGCGATCGAGATGCTTCTTCGTAGTCAAATGCACGATTTTTTTGTTTATACAGCCTTGATCTACAACCACGGACGCAGCACTGATTTGACATTTCCACAAATGACCGTTATCGTTCGTTTGAAGCTTTGTCAACGCATCAGCCAGGATTGTCAAGTTACAGGAAGGACAATTTCAATTACCAAACTAAAACCACGATAACACAACTACCAAAGATACGAACGAGATAGCTCGCACTAAAAGCTAGAGTTGTAGCAGCTTGAGGCCGCCAGGGACCGCTAGTGAGCCGGGGTAAACACCATGGCTCACTAGCGGTCCCTGGCGGCCAATTGCTGCGAAAACTCCAGCTCTTAGTGCGAGCCCGAACATCGCATACAAATTAATAACCAGTCTGGTTCAATGTAAACAACCGTCGAAAAGCATGATGGCCGCCCAGGTTCTGTTGTTCGGCAGCTGCTATCAGCGCGCACGAGCTGTTTGTTCGAATTGCTATTAACCGGTGATAACGATATGCTAGCGGTATAATCGATAGTTGCAGTGCTTTTAGTAGTGGAAAGCCATCTGGAGTCTACCCGATAACTTTTTGCTCCCAAGCAAATTCCTGGAGTCTGAATATCTCGGCAACTAGGGCAAATCTGGAGAAACGAAGTCATGGTTCAATTCAGAAAATTGTGTTCTATAGACCGGTGTCAATAACCCCAACTAAGCGATGTGAGTAGGCACACTCCCTTAAAGGAAATAGTTCACCTTCAACATGGGGTTTTGAACTGAAATAGCAGTTTTGTAGCCCGTGTTGAGAAATCCTTATCTGCGACTTGTCTTGGCTGAAAAGACTCTCCAGTCGAAGATATGTGACTTTTTGACGAAGGAATGCGGCGCATATATGATGTACCGTACCGTCTGAAAGTGCCAGCACAGCCAGGGAGCATGCGCAGACCAATAACGCACACCATAAAATTAATAATTTACGACCTTCTGTCCTGAATTGGCGCGATGTAGGACCATTTTTGAAAAGAAAAAAAAACTGTATTACAAAATATAATAAAATAGTGCTCTGAAAAATTTCCCGAAGGTGAACTATTTCCTTTAAGAAATAGTTCACCTTCGGAATTTTTTTTCAGAACACGATTTTATTATATTTTTGAATACAGTTTCTTTTTTTTCTTTTTAAAAATGGTCCTACATCGCGCCAATTCAGGACAGAAGGTCGTAAATCATTAATATTATGGTGTGCGTTATTGGTCTGCGCATGCTCCATGGCAGTGCTGGCACTTTCAGACGGTACGGTATATCATATATGCGCCGAATTCCTTCGCCAAAAAGTCAAATATCTTCGGCTGGAGAGTCTTTTTCAGTCAAGGAAACTTGCAGATAGGGGGTTTCCCAACATGGGCTACAAAACAGCTATCTCAGTTTAAAACTAATGTTGAAGGTGAACTATTTCCTTTAAAGGAAATAGTTCACCTTCGGAACATTTTTCAGAACACGATTTTATTATATTTTGTAATACAGTTTCTTTTTTTCTTTTCAAAAATGGTCCTACATCGCGCCAATTCAGGACAGAAGGTCGCAAATTATTAATTTTATGGTGTGCGTTATTGGTCTGCGCATGCTCCCTGGCAGTGCTGGCACTTTCAGACGGTACGGTACATCATATATGCGCCGCATTCCTTCGTAAAAAAAGTCAAATATCTTCGCCTGGAGAGTCTTTTCAGCCAAGAAAAGTTGCAGATAAGGATTTCTCAACACGGGCTACAAAACTGCTATTTCAGTTCAAAACCCCATGTTGAAGGTGAACTATTTCCTTGAATACAATGTATTTTTATATTGTCAAAAATGGCTTTATATCGCACCGATTCAGGACAGAAGGCCGTACATTATTATTGTTTATCAAAACTATATGCATACTCTCTGAGTCAGAGTCTTGACGTCACGCGAATTTTAGAAATGGTTCAGCCAATCAGATTCGAAAGTAGTCGCGTAAGGATAGACTCGCATTAGAGATCTGCCAACCGGCGGCCGGCGGTTCGCTTGCTAGCACCAGTTGCAATCTGATTGGTTGATGGTATAACCTCTGCCCGGGATAGATCCAGCACCACATTCTTTCGCCAGCACCACATTCCTTCGCCCAAAAAATCAAATATATTCGGATGTAGTCTTTTCAGTCAAGAAAACTTGCAGATAGGGGTTTCCCAGCACGGGTTACAAAACTGCTCTCTCAGTTTAAAACTAATGTTAAAGGTTAACTATTTCCTTTAAGTGGTCTCATTGGAAAACAATGTAACTGATCCACTAAGCTTGGCTCAAATTAGCGGAGATAGTCATAGGAGTAGGAACGTCATAAAAAGTGAGGGGGCCTCCCTATCTCAGGGGCCTCCCTATCTCAGGGGCCTCCCTATCTCAGGGGCCTCCCTATCTCAGGGGCCTCCCTGTCCAAGGGGCCCAACGCCCACCGTCCAAGGAGCATGTGCATTGTGCAAACATACGGCAGAATAACAACATGAAAGGCCTTAATAAATATAAATGGAAAAACGTCAAATTTACACCATTCATTTCCTCATCGGACCCATTCGCCAAGTTTTCAGTGATATTTGTTCAGCATCCAATGCCTTTTTACTAATGAAGGCCGCCCGAAGCAACTTAACCCGCCATTGCCTGGGGGGAGGGGGGACGCTCCCATGACGAACTTTCGTAATAACTCAACACAAAAACAGAGCTATCCACGCGAAACTTCGGACACCTTCTCCCACATCAATTTGACGTCTTCCGTGCAAAAATGAAGCAATTTCGTTCAAAATTGATTGAGATATAGCAAAGTTAGTGACGTCACTACACACGAGTTTGACGATAAAAATCAGCTAAATTTTAACAGGCCGTACAAAGACATTTTTTAAGCAAAATGCAAAAAAAAGATGGCAAATACCAAGGACTACAAAATGGCTATATCAGATTGTTGCAAATCTTGTTTTGTTGACCCCAAAACAATTTCAAAAACTATTTTTGGGGGAAAAATACCCTCAAAATAAAAACAAATCGAACATTTTCACAAAACAGAATGTATGTAGGAGAACCACATATAGAAAATACCCAAACCAAATTTCAAAGCAATATCTTTATTGTTGACTGCCTTATGGCTCCCTAAGTATGAGTATCTCATGACGTCATATTTTGGATTTTTTTTTGCTTTTAAAGACCAGATAAATACAAATAAATGCCAACACTGTATTTCTGAGACAAAAATGGTCAAGAAACATGCCTTTTTATGTATATTTATCAATTTCAAATTTGGACCTTTTGTGACCTGACCTTGACCTGACCTTGACACTAACTTCATGTAAATGAAGTCAGGTGGTAAAATGACTATTACTATGGAATTATATGTATAAAATAACCCATACAACACGTGTTGCATGACTTTCGTAGATATTTTGCGCATAGTGACCTGTCGACCTGACCTTGACCTTTACTAACAATGTCACTTTAGCTCATGTGTATGTGTATTATACCTTTGAGACCGCTATGGGTGATCATGGTCACAATCGAAGGCTTTTGATGGAAAGAATGGCCCATATACTCAAATACCTCGATTTTGACCTTTGACCTGACCTTGACCTGACCTATGACTTTGAAAACCAAATGTTAAGCATTCGTTAAATTAAGCTCCTTAAGACCTTTCGATCGCGGCAGTTTGCGTCCAAATCGGACTATTAGTTTGGGAGTCAGACAGGGGGGGGGGGACGCCATGACTTCATGAGTTACTTATACTTAGGGAGCCATATATCAGTCAAAAATAAAGATATTGCTTTGAAATTTGGTTTGGGTATCGTCCATACTTGGTTCTCTAAATTACATTCCGGTTTTTAAATATCTTAAAAATGTTTTCATATCTTAAAAAGATCGGAAGATCGGAACAGATCTCCTGAGATCGGAACATAAAGTACACATCATCATCATTATCATCAAACCCTTCCGAGGCGGTCGATACCGCCTGCGCTGGGTCCAGCAAGCACGCTCCTCCGAGCCCGCCGCCGTCCTGGGATGTCTCCAGCCCCGGCTCGCTGAGATGCTGCACACGCGGCGCCCCGCCGAATGCACAGGCGGCACGCACGTGACCCACGGCGTGGCACCTGTAGCAGCGCAGCTGCCTGGCCGGCGCCTGGGCGTGCTGTCGCAGGCAGCGGGGGCACTGCATCAGGCTCAGCTGTCCACGACCGGCATCGCGAGGCTGCCAGTGCATGCCGCTGCCACGTCCTCTTCCTCCTGGAGATCCCATGATGACGGGTGCATCATCGCCGGTGCCGTAGCCGCCGCGCGACCAGTCCCGCTGCTGGCCGAGCCCGGCGCCACGTCCCCGTCCGCGCCCGTAGCTGCTGCGACCTTTGGCGCCGCCCCGGCTGAAGTAGTTGATGACGTCACCTCCGGCGCCGTCCCTGCCGAGGGAGTTGATGACTTCACCAGACGCCGGCGCCCCGCTGAACTGGGAAGCGTCCGCGTCTGCCGATTCGCTGAGTTGGGCGATTTTAATGGCCGATGTCAGCGATAGATTCGCTTCCTTTAGGAGCTTGGCTTGAACATATTCGTTCCGTAGGCCACAAACAAATTGGTCCCTCAGCATTTCATCGACCGTGGCACTCAAAAAGTGACAGGGTTTTGCTAAGTGACGCAGCCTGGCAACAAATGCCGATACGGACTCTCCCGCTTCTCGAACTGCCCGGTTAAACTGATATCTTGCAACGATCGCTGACGACGCAGGCTCAAAATGGTCCAACAAAATCTTGACGATATCCTTATAACTCACTGAGTTCACTGTGGCAGGTGCGATCAAATCTTCCAACAAACTAAATGTATTTCCGCCCACTACACTCAGGAAAATTGCACGGCGGCGCACATCTTCCTCCTTCACGCCGTTCGCAATGCAATACTGCTCAACCCGGCGCGAATAAGTCCCGAAACACTCCACACTTGGATCGAACGCTGGCATCCGTCCAATGCCTGCCATACCTGCACCAGCTGAGCGTCACTCTCCCGATCCAGTCCCACTTGAGTCACATTCCACCAAAATCCTCCGCTCTCGAGTCACCTCGTCGCCAATGTTGTACACACGGTGGTCCGGTCAGTACTGGCTTGTATTCGGCCCGACCGCACTCCCCAGGCAGGGTCGCAGGGACGCTACCAGACACGGTGACCGGGTAGGTCGCAAGGGCGAGGTCAGGTACAGAAACCGGTAGGTTCACTCTATCACAACCTCCTCAGGTCTACGTCAAGTGGTGACCCAAGTAGGTCATGTTGCACATTGGGAGACGTGTCTCGACAAGACAAGCACATTGGTACCGGTCTCACTTCTCCATTTTCATTCTGTCGGAGATATTGCCAAACAAATTGTTGGTGACCTCGGATGACCTCAGCTGACTCTGTAGGGGTCACTGAACAAAAATTGCAACGGTGTTTTCAAGAATGGTCTATGATAACATGATCCAGAAGGAATTGGACTGATATCATGCGTATCCTCGGAAAAGAAAGCATTTGCATATTTTCACATTGACTTATAATGGGGAGGTCACGAAATTGACCCGATCTTAGGTCACTAAGATTCACAAATCCAAGGAATACAAATTATAGCAACCTATGACCTTATGAAATCCTGTAACTTTGAAACCGATCGGACACAAACTGTGGCTGTGGTACTGGGTACAACCGCAAACGTTTTGAAGATGGGTTCACGTGACCTGGCCTGGTGACCTGACCTGAGATGACCTGAGGTCAAAACTTTTACACATTGTGGGTAATTGATGGCTAACAGCTGTGCCACATTTGGCGGCGCTGCGCGTCGCCGTTTTTCTGCTATCCTAGAAAAACCTTAGGGGGCCGTCTACCCCCCCCCCCCCCCAGCACGGCGAGGGTTAAGCTAAAGCGAGGCAAGGAACAGAGGACTGAAAACCTGAACTACACATACTGATCGTTTCACAAAACTTCGAAACAGCCATAACAACTTGACAATGATGCTAAATAATCCCATTTAGATGCCATCCTTCTCTAGTCATAGGGCCCTTTTCAGGCATTAAAGGTTCCTTGCTAAGCCTGAGAGGGCCCTTTCCGGACCTTAGAGGCCCTTTCCAGGCCTGAGAGGGCCCTTACTAGACTTAGGAAGAACCTGAGTGGATCTTAGGGGCTATCGGTCGATCTCAAGGGCCTTCGGTAGATCTCACAGTGGGCCCTCGGTTGATCTCAGGGGCCCTCGGTTGATCTCAGGGGCCCTCGTTTGATCTCAGGGGCCCCAGGTCGATTTCAGGGGGTCTTTGGTGCACCATAGGGGCCTTTGGTGTATATCAGGGGCCCTCGGTCGATCTCAGATGGCCCTCTCCCGATATCAGGGACCCTCGGTTGATCTCAGGGGCACTCGGTGCATCTCAGGGACCTTCGGTACATTTCAGGGGGGCCTCGGCCGGCTCAGGGGCCCTCTACCGATCGCAGGGAGCCCTCGTTGTATCTCAGGGGCCCTCAGTCGATCTCCTGAAGGGGTCTCGGTCGTTATCGGGGGGGGGGGGCGGTCGATTGGAGGAGGCCCTCGGTGTAATTCAGGGGGCCCTCCGTACCTCTCAAAGGGCCCTATGCTCATCTCGGAGGGCCCTCTGTGTATCAGGGGGAACCCTCGGTGCATCTCAGGGTCCCTCGGTCGGGGTCAGGGGCCCTCGGTCGATTTAAGAGGGTTTGCAGTGTATCTTAGAAGGTCCTCGGTGCATCTCAAGGGGCCCGCTGTGTATACCAGGGACCCTCGGTGTATGTCAGGGCCATCGGTGTACCTGCTGTCCCTCGATGCATTTCAGGGGGCCATCGGTTGATCTCATGGGTCCTCAGGGGGCCCTCGGTCGATCTGAGTGGGCCCTTAGTGTATCTCAGGGGGACCTCCGTACATTTCAGGGGCGCTCAGTGTATCTCAGATGGCCCTCTGCGTATCCCAGGGGCCCTTCGGTGTATCTCAGGGGCCTTCGATGCATCTCAATGGGAACTCGTTCAATCTCAGTGCACTCGGTCGAGCTCGGGAGCCCTCGGTCGATCTCAGGGGGCCTCGGTCGATCTCATGGACCCTCGGTCGATCTCAGAGGCCCTCAGTGAATCTCAGAGGCCCTTGTTCGATCTCAAGGGGCCCTCGGTCGAGCTCAGGAGTCCTCGGTCGATCTCAGAGGCCCTCGGCCGATCTCAGTGGGGCCTCTGTCTATATCAGGGACACTCGGTGCAGCTCAGGGGCCCCTCAGTGCAATTCAGTGGGTCTTCGTTCGATCTCAGGGGGCCGCGGTGTATCTCAGTGGACCCTCCATACACCTCAGGGGGCCCTCGACGCATCTCAGAGGCCCCTCGACGCATCTCAGAGGGCCCTCGACGCATCTCAGAGGGCCCTCGACGCATCTCAGCGGGCCCTCGACGCATCTCAGAGGGCCCTCGACGCATCTCAGAGGGCCATCGACGCATCTCAGAGGGCCCTCGACGCATCTCAGAGGGCCCTCGACGCATCTCAGAGGGCCCTCGACGCATCTCAGAGGGCCCTCGACGCATCTCAGAGGGCCCTCGACGTTTCTCAGAGGGCCCTCGACGCATCTCAGGGGCCCTCGACGCATCTCAGAGGGCCCTCGACGCATCTCAGAGGGCCCTCGACGCATCTCAGAGGGCCCTCGACGCATCTCAGAGGGCCCTCGACGTTTCTCAGAGGGCCCTCGACGCATCTCAGGGGCCCTCGACGCATCTCAGAGGGCCCTCGACGCATCTCAGAGGGCCCTCGACGCATCTCAGAGGGCCCTCGACGCATCTCAGAGGGCCCTTGACGCATCTCAGAGGGCACTCGACGCATCTCAGAGGGCCCTCGACGCATCTCAGGGGGCCCTCGACGCATCTCAGAGGGCCATCCGTGTGTCTCAGGGGACCATCGGGCATCGGTGCATCTGAGGGGGCCTTCGGTCGATCTGAGGGGGCCCTTGGTGTGTCTCAGGGTTCCTCCGTGCATCCCAGGGGGCCCTCGGTGTATCTCAGGGGCTCTCGGTCGATATTAAGGGCCCTCGGTCGGTTTCAGGTGGCCCTCGACCGATCACGGTGGCCCTCGCTCGATCTCGGTGGCCCTCATTCGATCTCGGGGCCGTCGGTCGATCTCAGGGGGCCCTCGGTATACCTCAGGGCCGTCGGGCGATCTCAGGCGTAATTCGCCATCAATGGGCGTCAGTTCTGGGTTAACGTACGGAGAAGTGTGTGTGTGTGTGTGTGTGGGGGGGGCAAAACATATGGTTGGCCCCACCACTTTAAGAAGTGTGTGTGTGGGGGGGGGGGGGGCAAGTGACCCCCCCCCCCCTGGCCCCCCTGTTCCTACGCCTATGGAGATCGTGATCAAAGAGTGATGATTGTCTTTCAGAGTCCAGTACTAGGCTTATAGACCCAGACCTTGCTGGGTCCCCGTCGGGAATTGAACCCTGGTCGTTGGCACAGGATCCAGTTACCATACCTCTGCGCCAGATTGCTGCCACCCCGACGGATTGATTCTAGGCGAAACTCAAACAAAATATGCCTGTCATAATGTATTTATAAACCCCAACACCAGTGTAACAAAATATTCGGTTTTTAGCGTGCTTAATTCAAGACGCTTGGAAATCACCGTAGAATACATTGTTCCAACATGCCACAAGTACACTCCCGATACTGCAGATCTATAACATAACTCTAAACATCCTTCCGCTCACGATATATAGTCCATTCTGTCCACATTTCTGCTGCTGCATCGGCAATTGTGTCGCGTCACTACCCCGATCCACGTAAATGCCTCGAAACAACGCTACCACTACTACAGATGTCGCACTCGTCGCCACACCGCTGCTACAGATGTCGCCACCAGCGTTATACAGTTGCTATAGATGTCGTTCTCATCGCCACACCGCCAGTCGCCTCGATCCCCTGTCGCCTCGACAGCAGTGTCGCCTCGATCGCCGCACTCCACTAGGCGCGGCCGAGGACGGTGGCGAGCAGCGCCATGCGGACATACATCCCGTACTCGGCCTGCCGGAAGTAGGCGGCGCGCGGATCGGCGTCCAGCTCGGCGCTGACCTCGTCCACCCTCGGCAGCGGGTGCATGACGATGGTGCGAGGCCCGGCCAGCGTCATCAGGTGGGGCGTCAGAACCAGCTGTCCCGCGCAGCGCTCGTACTCGGCAGGGTCGGCGAAGCGCTCGCGCTGCACGCGCGTCATGTACACCACGTCCGAGTCGGGCAGCGCCTCCTCCAGCGAGGCACAGTGGGTCTGCTTCACGCCATGTGACGACACGAAGTCCACCACCTGGCGGAGGAGCGGGGAAACATGCGTCAGTGCTCTGTAGCGTGTACGGGTGGGGATATAACGAACCGCGATCTATATTGATTGATTGTTGTGTGAAACGGAATTTATCTCTCCTTACATTTTGTATGTAGAAAAAACAGCTATCTATATACTATGTATGACCATAGTCCAAACATCAGACATGTAGGTGGGACGCATCGAAAGGGCAGAGCATACAAAAAAAGGCTACACATGCAATAAGTTTCGTGGTGTGGTCTTTTACTGGACAACTTTTGCTGTGTGGTACTATAAACCGTGTTCTATGTTATGCCTTTGCATGACAAGACTCCACTTCACACCACAAAAACACTCGCAGTCAATGGAGGCGGCACAGCATCGCCCAATCTAACCGCCTGATGCCAGTCCGTCCTTGATCGGCCGTGTGCCCCCAGTCTGTCCGCTCGACTCACCTGTTGGGGCATCTCCAGACCGGGCGGGCAGACGTACTGCAGGTTCACCTTGTACAGGGTCAGCAGGCGGGCCAGCGAGTGGACCGTACGTCCATTCTTCAGGTCACCCACCTGCCGGCAAAAACATCACCGGCTCGGGTTAGACAAGTGTTGTTTCAAATGGTGACTGGGTTCAAACAGGCAAGAATTGCAATGAGTGTTTTTGTGTTAGGAGCTTCGCTTAGTGTTGGTTGGATATTCGAGTTTCGCACGTGTCAAAATTGTTCAGTAGGTAACTGTATGCGTTCATCGGATTCCGTGAGAATCTCGCACAATGGGTGTATTGGCATCAACGTAGAAACGTGAGCTGGGACAGTTGCAAGTTGGAACAACTTGGAGGTTAGGATGTTAGAGGCATCACGGGAACAGGCCCTATATGCCCTCAACTGCTAAGACACAGCCATGCCTTTGAATACTATCGTCTATCGCTTAGCCCGAGCTTCGGTCACGGTAATCCGTTTTCACCAGAAAACGGATTACCGTTGCACGAAACAGATTCGCTCCCGCTTGCCAACACCAGGGAGGCTATCAGCAGAAAAACCCCACAGCTGACTCCTGCAGCTCCATTCCTCCTTCAACGACACCATAAATCACAGTACGCGGAAACACGCTCCCTTTATCGAGCCGTGACGTCACCAGACCAACGTCATGTCATCACACCAGCGCGATAAAAAAAAGTGTGGAACGCCGGGGTCGGGTCGCTTCTTTTCAGCTCCGGCATTCGCTGCGATTTAGCTGATCATAATGTCGAGGGTAGGCTTACACCACACCAAGGGCGTAGGCAAGGGGGAGGGGGCAAGGGGGCCATGTCCCCCCTCCCCCTGGAGGCCAGGGGGCCCCTCTGGCGACCGAGTGAGGCCCCCCTGGGGCCGAAGGCCCCAGTGTTTTTGATAGTATCAGACGCCCGCAAAACGCCTTACGTCGCATAAAATAACGCCCACGAACCGATACAAACATCGTAACACGAATAAATAACAGCACTAGCTTTCTGTTAAAGGCATGTATATGTAAATACGTAAAAAGGGGCCCCAGCCAGTGTGGATAGGGACCTCTACCAGGTTTTAAAGGGCCCTACCGATCTGGATGGACCCTCTAAACGCCTGTCGGCATTTAGAGGGTCCATCCGGTTGTAGAGGGTCCTCTGCCAGCCTTTATAGGGCCCTGCCGATCTGGAGAGGGTCCCTGCCGATCAGGAGAGGGCCCTCTGCCGGCCTTTAGAGGGCCCTGCCGATCGAAGATCGCCCTGTCAATCTGTAGAAGGCCTCTGTCGACATTTAGAGGGCCCTGCCGACCTGTAGAGGGCCATCTGCCCGCCTTTAGAGGGCCCTTCCAGCATGTAGAGGGCCCTTACAGCATGTAGAGGGCCTGCCGATCTGCAGAGGGCCCCCTGTCGGCATTTAGATTGCCCTTCCGGTTGTAGAGGGCCCTCTGCCGGCCTTTATAGGGCCCGCCAATCTGTAGAGGGTCCCTGCCGATCTGGAGAGGGACCTCTGCCGGTCTTTAGATGGCTCTGCCGATCTGTAGATCGCCCTGCCAATCTGTAGAGGGCCTCTTCCGGCATTTAGAGGGCCCTGCCGACCGCCTTTAGAGGGTCCTGTGGTGGTAGAGGTGGTCTGCCGTTCGAGCGCTGGTGAGGCTCTCGAAGGAAGACCAGTGAAAGTTCTCATTGTTTTTCAGTGTATGCTAGTAACGTCTGAGAGGAGTACAAGGCTTTGGTAATGTAGGCTTGACTTTGACTCGAACTCGGGCAGCCACTACCAGGAAAGGTCAGAAGCCCAGCGCTCTCCCACTGAGCTACAGGGGCGGACAAATCGCTCGTTTCCGCACTATCGAAGGCTTTTTTAATGTTAGTCATAATTCTTACCCCATAATCCAGATTACCAGAGGTCTATTTTTTCGGTAACTTTGTAGCGAGCGTTGGCGACAGATTTTTGTAAGTGAAGCGAAAAATATTGGGCTTTGGGGAAGTTTATGCCGTTGTCGGAGGATCAGAACACGACCGAACCGAGCAAGAGAATGGACCTTTTTTATTACACTTGGTTGTGCGTCCCATTCTTTGTGAGCAAAAACAAAACTGGAAAGTTTTCAGAATACAAAAATGATGACTGGGCAAAATTTTACATTTTTGTTTACATTTTTAGATTTACATTTTTACATTTACATTGTGTACATTTTACACGTGAGGAAAACGGTCCCAAGCACAAGAAAATAAATGATCACGCAACACAAAATATGCTTCATGGATTTCACCCACAATACAACACATAAGGTATGCTTGCAAGCAAAATTATCACCGAGTGGTTTTCTGGATCGTACAGACTTAATGGCATAATCATTAATAGCAGCCGCGTTTCTTTGGGGCGATCGGTTTTTCGCTGCCGGTGTGCGTATTGCGGTTTCCCGCATTATAATTGTCACCGGGTAGCGTGCAACTGAACATAAGTCAGTCAAAAATGTAGATATTGCTTTGAAATTTGGTTTGGGCATCATCCATACCTGGTTCTCCAATATATATATTCCGGTTTTTGAATATATTTAAGAAGAAAAAATGTGATGATTTTTGTTTTTAAATGTCCACAATTTTTTCTCTCAAATATATTCAAAAATCGGAAGATATATTGGAGAACCAAGCATGGACGATACCCAAACCGAATTTCAAAGCAATATCTATATTTTTGACTGAATTATGTCGTGTTTCACGGTAGCCGGTGGCAATTAGAATGAGGGAAACCGCGCGACAGGCCAGCCCGGTAACGGGCCGGTAGCGGGCCCATTGACTTACGTTAAGCGAGTGGTAGCAAGCTTGTAGCGAAGGTGAGTGTCGCAGTGAGTGTCGCATGAAATCTTTTTCGAAAATAACTCTCGTATTTATCAACCGATTGCAATGTTACTTTCAGTACCCTACTTTTTAACAATTTGACACATACTCTCAACTTTTGTTAAGTTCTATCCCCCATGACCCGTGACCTATGACCTGTTGCTCAAGGTCATGTCAGGCGCAACTGGAGTCCCGTAATATCGGTGCTTGTAACTTGTGCAGTTTCCGAGTGTTAGCTGCTCAGGAGCATATGCACAGGTGACATTTGTGGTTTCCACTGAGATTGTGACCTCAGATGACCTTTCCAGAGGTCAACCGAGGTCACTGATCTCCGATGACCTGAGATGACCTTTTTGGAATCTGGTAGTTTCTAGGACATTTTGTGACGTGATTTCAAATTTGGCATCCATTTTACATTGTTATATGTTCCACTGGGGTCATGCATTTTCACAGTTCAACCGAGGCCACTGACCTCCAATAACCTGAGATGACCTTTTTGGAATCTGGTAGTTTCTAGGACATTTTGCGACGTGATTTCAAATTTGGCATCCATTGTGCTTCGCTCGGCTTCGCTCGGCTTCGCTCGGCTTCGCTCGGCTTCGCTCGGCTTCGCTCGGCTTCGCTCGTGAAACGCCCATACCGGCGTCTAACTGAAGTATTTTGCTTGATATGTGGTGGCAATCCTTACCGAGGAGTTTTAATCGTGCGCCAGAAATTGCCCTAGATTCGTCGTGAGCGACACATCTCGCCATGTATAGACCTCTGCAGATCACTACACAATAATTTAGATGGAGCGGAATTAATGCAATGTACCGCAATCGAAGTTGCTGTGAGGATAAATAAGTCTTGGATATTCCGATAACTCCTATATTACGGCTTATTACACGTATTACACTATACATGTGACTATTCCATTAACGATTTTCATCTACAAGAACTCCTAAGTAGTTAATGCATGGGTTTCTCGTGATTGGTGTATCATTTAATAATATGACAAGATCTTGTCACGTCACTGATCTTGAATAGATTTGGTAATTTGTCTTTGATGCATTTAGTGATTACGAGCGAGCGCGAAGCTCGTCTTTCCGTGGTGTATGGGAAAAATCTGATTATGAGCGGCCCGGCCCGGCCCGGCCCGGCCCGACCCGACCCGACCCGACCCGACCCGACCCGACCCGACCCGACCCGACCCGACCCGACCCGACCCGACCCGACCCGACCCGACCCGACCCGACCCGACCCGACCCGACCCGACCCGACCCGACCCGACCCGACCCGACCCGACCCGACCCGACCCGACCCGACCCGACCCGACCCGACCCGACCCGACCCGACCCGACCCGACCCGACCCGACCCGACCCGACCCGACCCGACCCGACCCGACCCGACCCGACCCGACCCGACCCGTGGCGACGCTTTTGAGAAGCTCATATCTCTGCAACCACACGTCTGATTGACAAGCTGACTTCTTTGCTGAGCAGCCCCATCCAACCTACCCTGTTTGAGACCAGTGCCGACTCATGTGGGTGACTACCACTGCGCGTGCCGCGTGCCGCGTGAGGGGTGTTGAAAAGTATTTTCTTGCAATAACTCCGCGACGGCTGAGCAGATTACGTGCACATTTCGTGTGTGGTTAGGTACCCCTCAGCCACCACTTTCACACAACTCAGGGCTGAGGTGACTCTGCACGTGCGCACGTGCACACCCCTATTATATATCGCAGGAACGGCTGAGCCGATTGTGTTCAAATTTGGTGTGTAGTTCGGGGCCTCTCATCCGCCAGTTTCCCACAAGTCAGGGATGAGTGCCACTGCACGTGCGCAAGTTCACACCCCTATTTTGTATCTCAGGAACGACCGAGCCGATTGTGTTCGAATTTGGTGCGTGGTTAGGCACCTCTGAGCCGCCGCCTTTCCACAAGTCAGGGGAGGGGTGGCTTTGCACGTGCGCACGTGCACACCTCTATTCTATATCTTTGGAACGGCTGAGCCGATTGTGTTCAAATTGGGTGTGTGATTATGGACCTCTCAGCCCCCACTTTCCCACAAGTCAAAGGTAGGTGCCTCTGCACGTGCGCACGCTTTTTTGTATCTCAGGAACTACTCGCCCGATCGAGTTGAAATTCCCCATACATTTCCTTCGCGCTCGCTTGTTCATCGCCAACTACGGCGCCTTACTGGTAATATATTTACATGGAACAACTTGTTATTTTTTTAATTAATTTATTAATCTTTATTTGCAGCTCTTCAACATTTCTAGCTTGAATATAAATTGCCATATATCATTAGCAAATAAGAAAAAGGTACATATTTCTGTTGTATTGCTGATGTCATTAATATAGAGAATAAATAAAAGAGGACCTAAAATTGAATCCTTTGGGACGCCAATTTTCATCATTTGTTTCTTGGATGCAACCACATCTATTATTGCCATTTTATGCCTCTTATTAATATATGACTATCGTGTTGTAGAAACCCATCGTATTACAATGCGGTGTATTTTTTTCAAGAGAATTGCCAAGCAAACTGTACCCAAAGCTTTCTGGAAATCCAAGTGGAGCATGTTATTTCGTTAATTTGTAGAGATTTTGTAAACTTCATCGTACATTTGAACAATCGGCATGTACGTACTGTGTTGTTTCCTGAATCCGAATTGAAGAAGATTCAGGATAATATTTGCATTAACCCGCGCCCCGCTGGAGGTGGCAGAATCTATCCCCCCCCCCTCCCGTATTTTCTCAATAACTTGAAAACAATGATAGGCATCGACGTCAATCCTTCACTACCTTATGCTGCATCAATTATACGTCTTATCACAACATTTCAATGGAAATGGTGGATTACTTTGGGAGATAATTACGTTTTAATCACGTTGTCATGTAATTTTTGGTGGGAAAACAATACAGAAATTCGATTTTTACGACAATTGCAAATACAAAATGTTGAAAAAAGGAAATGACAAAATATTAAAAATGACTCGGACTTTCGAAATTTTGTTTTTCACTCCCGAAAATGAAAAAAATGCACCTTTTTTCGTTGTCGAAAACTTATTTGTCGTTGTTTTACAACATACAACGTATTGTACTGTTGTAATGATGTGGGCCCCCCTTGGCTGCAAGGCCCCCTCTGATCCCATCCCCCCTGGGAAATCCTCCCTACGCCCCTGCACCACACCCGGTGACATTTTGAGGTCAAACACTTGGCTACTGTTGAACAAGTGGCCAGCCCAGTGTCGGGAGTGATAGCAATATGATACCCGCTCATCGTATCTTAATACACCTATTTACAGATTAGGTTATCTGTGAGGATTGTGGATCGTATCGGTCAAACACATCCGTTATGGCGGCCCGCTTAACAACCAGAACAACAATGAACTCAAGCCTTTTGAAGTGTGCATTGAACAAAGAGCTATATCGACTATACAACTATTGTATATGATGGTTAATATTAATTACAAGACCCCAGTAGCAGGAATGGTGAGTCAAAGACTCTTTGCAATAATAAAGGTAATAACAGTGTGGTTACCACAGCAATACCATGGTAATACCATGGTAATACCAGTGTGTCAGTTTGTCAGTATTACATATTACAACAATACAGACGGTAACTAGCACGTCGTTGGTCGCTAACGACCCATGGTGAAATGTGCAACGTTACCATGGCCATTCAGTTACCGCTACCATGGTGACGGTGAGTCAGTTCCGTTATCATGGCGACGGCGAGTACGTGTCGCTACCATAGTGACGGTAAGTCGGTATCGTTACCATTGTGATGTTGAGCCAGAGCCGTTACCATGGTGACGGTGGGTCAGTGACGTTACCATGGTAGCAATGAGTCGGCGTCATTACCATGGTAATGGTGAGTCCGTTGACGGTGCCGATCTCCTCCCGGATGGTGAAGACGTCCAGCAGAGCCTGGGTAGGGTGTTCGCCGGTGCCGCTGCCGGCGTTGATGATGGGGCGGGGGCTGACTTCAGCCGCCCGGCCGGCCGCCGTCGGCGACGGGTGGCGTAACACGATGACGTCACTGTAGCCGGCCAGCGTGCGGACAGAGTCTGCGCGCAGATATTGGTGACGTCACGTGATGATGTCACTCTACTCAGAAATCGTATTAATTGTCCCGGAAGCTTGTTCTGCACTGTATGAGACAAAATATGACAATGCTTAGACAAAGTGGTGGAATCATACCGGAATCGCACGGTGGCGTGGCTCACAGTCGAGCTTAAAGGCTGAAGCACATTTTCCGTCTTGCAGGCAAATCGCGTCTCGTAGGCAATCGCGTCTTACGTCTGGGCCGTCTCGCTAAAAAAAAATCGTCTCGCACGCAAATCGTGCGGAAATGTTGACCTTGGGCATAGGTGGGCACCGGTCCGTTACTCCGTTACTCTGTTACTAACGAAGTTACCTTTTTAGTAACGAAGTAACGGGCTCGTTACATTTGTTTTACAGTAACGGACCTAGTAACGGAACACTCCGTTACTTTTTCCTATATTTTTATCTTCACGCCCGGTTTTTATTCGCACCAGCACAACCAATGCCTTACACACGTAACAAAATCGAATGTCATATGGCGTAAACGGCTGCCAAATATCGTACCTGTTGGGCTGTTGCTTAATGCGGCGCAATTCGCGATGACTGCGATAAAAGTAGCTGTCTCCCGATCCCGATGCCGCGAAAGTTGACAATGTTCGTCAGCTGATATAGGCCGGCGGCACTATAGTTTATGATAGAGGCGAGCTTCGAGTAACGAGTAGCGAGCCTCTGATAATTACACGCACTGGAGGGGGGGGGGGGGGCGATTCCGCCCCCTCCCTAAGATCTCGCCGTCCATAAGAGATACAATAACGAAATTTGTAGGGTAGGGAGGTTTTGTATGGAACTCTGTTTTTGCTAAATTTGCATGACCTTAGGTCAATATCTTCAAGGTCAAATTGGATCAAATATGCAAAACAAACAATTTTAACACTGCTCCAGAAACCCCCAAATATCTCGAGACCTATTTTTTGTTCTAGGAACCAGACTTGTCAATGATTCAATGTGAATCGACTACTTTTGATTGAATCATTCTTATTTCAAATTAATGACTCATGAATCGATTCACCTCATGCGCAAACCTGTTGTGAGTCACTGATTGAATCATTCATACAGATAAAATAGGCTGATTGAATCATTCATTGCTCCAAGAATCATTCTTTTTTGGTCGAACAGCATAAAATGTCCACAAAATATGCCAGCGGCCCAGCATTCATCTGTGCCCTGTGGACAAACCAGGCACTTAATGGCCAATTATATAAGCTCTGTGTCCTGAGCTGTAGCATGTAATTAATCTATGCGTAAAGAAAGCGAGGCTTTGTGTCCAACTCCAGTGGGCACAAAGCCACTGTTCTATCAGCCCTAACTAGGTGAATACCTTGGAACTGGTAGGGTTAGGGGTAGGTACCTAAATACTTAACAAATGTAACTAACTCATACTTTGGTTCATAAACCACACAGTACACGCACACCTTTTCACACGAAAAATTATCAAAAGGTACCCACCTTTTCCTAATTTCTAGGCTATACCATATCAAAAACTAAATCATAAACAAACATTTGCATGACCTCCGCATGTCCTAAATACCACTGTCGCATCGGCGCCGCTTTATTCCACATCATGCTTTATAAAAAATAATACCTAATGCAAGATCAAAATAAATGTTCTATTCGCTTAAAAAGTGAAATGTAAAGTCATTAATGCTTTTGGAACTTGGAATTTGCAATTATAATAAATATTATAAATATTATTTTATAATAAAAATAAACAATACGCGTGTCCAATTGGCTCACATTCACATTCACATTCGGAAATACATTCGCGGACTATTTGGATTGGCTTCAAAATTGGTACACAGATAGATCACGACCTAGTAATCTTTCTGGTAAAATATTAGAGTCGCACATTTAAAATCAAAGGAGTTAGAGCAGGTCATATGTTTAAGGTCAAACAGCCGACTATTCTGATGTGCATGGAAATTGGCACACAGGTAGAGCACGACCTCCCTATCACGCTCACAAAATCTTAGAGTCGCACATCCAAAATCAAAGGAGTTAGACAAAGGAGTCGACACTTCCCTTAAATGTTGAGTGATTGAATCAAGATTGAATCATTCATTATGGTAATGTTGAGTGATTGAATCATGATTGAATCATTCATTATGGTCCGTGAATCACTGTGAATCGACTCATGACAAATATGAATCATTGACAAGTCTGCTAGGAACAAACGAGAACAAAAAACAATCGACAGCTCTTGAAATACGCAATCGCCATGGTGTCTTCAAATTTGAGCTCAGGTCAATAGTTTAGGCTCCAGATGAGATCAAAGGTCAAACAGCCTATTTATGGCAAAACAGTTATTTTGTTGCAAATAACTGTTTACCTAATAAAGATAAGGCAATAATTTTGACGTCATCGTGTTCGTCTCGCCAAGGTGCTTCTTAATATATTCATGTTTACCAGTTGAGATCAACTTAGAAATTTGGCCTCAGGTCAAGGTCAAGTGGTGACCCAAGATGGTCATGCTGCATATTGGGAGACGTGTCTCGACGAGACAAACACATTGGTACCCATGGGTGTCCTTTTCTATAGACCTGGTAGGGCCAGGGCCCTACCAATAATGTCCCATTTTAACATTAGGCCTATGGCGTAGCATGGTAATAATAACCTCTCGCCAGTGCAGGGGGGGGGGGATGATGCCACCACCAACCCCCTCCCCCTCCCTAGGTTTTTCGGGAATAACTCGTGTAAATATCAACCGATTCCGATGCAACTTTCAGTACCGTACTGTTGAATAATTTCAAACGACCGCTCAAAATTTCAAACTTCTAACACCCATGATCCGTGACCTATGACCTTTTTCAAGGTCATGTCAGGCGCAACTGGCGTCCCGTAGTATCGATCCTTGTAACTTGTGCAGTTTCCGAGTGTTTCTTGTTCAGGAGCATATGTACAGGCGTTTTCAGGTGACAGTTGTGGTTTCCACTGAGATTGTGACCTCGATTGACCTTTTCAGAGGTCAACCGAGGTCACTGACCTCCGATGACCACAGATGACTTTTTGGCTCCTGGCAGTTTCTGGGCCATTTTGTGAGGCTGATTTCAAATAGGGATCCATTTTACATAAGTATATGTTCCACTGGGGTCATGCCGCATGCGCTTCCACAGGTCAACCGAAGTCACTGACCTCAGATGACCTGACATGACTTTTTTTGGAATTTGGCAGTTGCTATGACATTTTGTGACGCGGATTTCAAATTTGGCTCCCATTAAGCATAATTATATGCTCATTCACGATTCTAGCTTGATTAAAATTCAATTTCTGAGCATTCACAATTTGTATGATTGTTTGGGTCATTAACATGACCTCATAGGTCACCTAATGACCCAGGACCTTGCAAGCGGGTGCCACTGGCTTCCTCTCGTCACAAGCAACACGCTCGTTTTTTAATCGGAGCTCTAGCTCAATTAGGGGCGAAACGCCAAGGGGGGTCGAGTTACTTTTTTGAAGTAACGGAATAACGAGTAACGAAGTTACATTTTGAAGTAACGGTGCCCACCTATGACCTTGAGCCAACTCTCTGGCATGGGATATGGATGTCGCCGCGCGAGACCCTTGATTCGGGAATGAGACCTTGCCACGATTTCGCAGCGTATCTGCGAGATGCGAGACGAGACGCGAGCGGAAAGCATTCCGTGTATTTCAATGGGAGTTGCGAGACGCGATCTGCGTGCGAGGGAGCTATGTTTCAGCCTTACGCTACTGAAACTCAGCGAACAACAGCAGCCACAGCTTCTCAAAACAACGAAGACACACAACGCTAGGTAACATCGCGGCGTGCATGCGTTTCCCCTTTCTTGATTCCCCCCGGCGTGCATGCGTACCCTCGAGCGTTTCCCCTTTCTTGATTCCCCCGGCGTGCATGCGTACCCTCGAGCGTTTCCCCTTTCTTGATTCCCCCGGCGTGCATGCGTACCCTCGAGCGTTTCCCCTTTCTTGATTCCCCGGCGTGCATGCGTACCCTCGAGCGTTTCCCCTTTCTTGATTCCCCCGGCGTGCATGCGTACCCTCGAGCGTTTCCCCTTTCTTGACGGAGGAGGTGCTCTCGTTGAAGTGGAGCACGCGGCCTCCGAGCCGCTGCATGGCGCTGTCGAAGCTGCACGAGGTCCGGGTGGAGGCCTCGTAGAACATGAGGGTCATCACCTTACCCTGCAGGGAGACAACGGTGCCGAGGACGTCAGCGCCCAGCGGTACGTTAGCCATCATGGGGAAGATGGAAGTGCCACATGAAACCTCGAAACGATTACTTCGATGATGGCCAGAACAGAGACAAAGCGGAAACAGGTATGCAAGCGTATAGCTGGGCACAAAATGACACACGAAGTTTCCATAGAGTGAGAGCAATACCAAACCAAAACCCAATAGCCAACCCATAGGCGGATGCAAAGGTGGGGGGGGGGGGCAAAATGGGCAATTGCCCCCCCCCCCAACGACAAATCGAGCGGCAAAAGTATGTTTCTACCCCCCCCCCCCAAAGTTGGAGTAAAAGTTACTATTTTTATCTGTTCAAAATGCATTTGAGCTGTTGTTAGCAACATTTATTTATAACGATATGATATGCACTGCTGCAAATTGCAATAAACAAGTGATTAATCGACCTGACGCAACGGCAGATTAAGTAGAGAAAAAACACAGTAAACACCTACTTTTAAATTAACATTCACGATCTATAGATTATTGATCTGAGCGTCGCGCATCCGCGCCATCCGCGCTAAGTTTGACGTTACTTAGCGCGGATGGCGCGACGCCTCCTATGGCGTGTATTGCTATCTGACACTGACACTGTCATCCTTTCCATGTATAGCGATTTCCTTTCAGTACGAGCACGTTGTGGCGTACACAATCATAACAACCTACAACCCCGCAAGAATGATTTGTCTTACCAGTCAATAGGATAATCAAACGGCCACTGACGAACCGTCTCCAAAGATGAATTTTGGATAGCCTCATTCGTAACGCTTTGGTTCTCCACAGCATGCGGACACGTGCATGACCGCCGGCCATTGGCACAGAGCAGCTGTAGCCTGCTCTGATATTGTGTGACCCGCGTCCTTCAACCTGCTCCGTCCTCTCATCCCAAATCGTCCTGGGTATGTACCCAACCAGCATGCACGGATGTTATAAATTGATGTTATTAAAGCTGGAAATGTGCACTTTCTCGTTTTTCCACATTTTGCTTGAGACGATCCTATCACATCCTTGCCAGTTGCCACTGGATCAGCATGCATCTGTTTGTGCGCTTTGCCGATTAACGCCCACCGTCACCAAAACATATGGAAAGAGTAAAATTGGAACCTCAACGCATTCACATTCAGCCATTTTTAGCACATCCAGCCGGACAGTGATACCAGTTGTTGGTACGAAGAGTTCATGCAAATCCTTCGTTGAATATTTTACACAAATACAGTCATATATACTTTCGCTGAAGAAAACGTTTAGCTCTGTTGTTTTCCGTATTTTCATAAAGATATTCTAGCTTATATGTCCAGTGAGATATTCAGTTTTGTTAAAGGAGCTAACGTTCTAATGATCATCGTTTTTCACCTTCGAGCATCTGAAACTCACTTATCAGACTCTTGGTGACGACGTGAGAGTAAGTGACATCCAGATCGCGGAGACGGCTCATATTCGTGATGGTTAGCGTAGCTCAGTGTATGTGTTACAAGTCGTCGTATTTTGATATTGAGTAGAGTACGCACTTTAAATTATCGTACGAACGCTAAGGGGTCGTAATAGCCGAGTGATTAACCCTATTAGTGTCGGGAGAGGAGGGAGCTAACACGACCCCCTCCCCTTAAGATGTTTCGCTCCTGTCCCAAAACGAGTAAAGATACGGTCATCAAACTTCTTGACTTTTCCTAACTATTCATTGGGCACATTTAAGTAAGTTTTCAGAAATTTATGTTCACCAGGGCGGCTCCAGGAGTGGTTTTGGGGGGCATGTTTGGGTTTTCAGCGTGAATCGGCTTTCAAAGGGAATCAGTTCCCATTATCTAACCGTTGCAGATACGAGCCTACGATTTTCACACCTTTTCCTTACTGCCATTTTGTAGACATGGTTAAAAACAAATCTCAAATTTTTGGATGCGCATGGGCGCCTTCAGGGTGTATTTTGGGAGGAATTTGGGTCACTGGTATTCATCGAAATCTGAAAAATAAGAATTTGAACTCAGTGAACCTTCTGAGCTGTTTGTTCTTTGCACACTTGTGTGATTTTCTAAAAAAAGAATATTTTTGGGTTTCCCATAGGCGACTCCAGGAACGGGTTTTTTGGGCAAGGGTTGCTGTATTTAGTATGGTGTTTAGTAACTCGAAAACGTTATTTCGCGGGTGACTATCTCGTTTAATATCAATCTGCATGGATCCAATAGTATTTTGTGGCATAGGCGGTTCCAGGGGTGAGACGCAAGCGCATGGCCCAATCCAATGGGCGCCTCCAGGGATGACATTAGGGGAGTTGTGGAACCACGACGTGTAATCTACATAGAAAAAGCTATCAACTAGAAACTTGGTGACCTGTTTTAACAATGCCTTGCACATGTTTCATATTTTTGCATTTGTTTGTTTCCCAAGGGCGACTCAAGAACTGATTTGGGGGGAATGTGTTTGACACCGTTCACAACACATGTGTTTAAGTCGCCCCAGAACGTTATTTTGCAGTGGGTAATTTCATCCCAAATAATCTGCATGGATCATAATTGTATTTCGGGGCATAGGCAGTCACAGTGTATGGCCATTAGGGGGAGTTTTGAACCATGGCGTGACACTACATAGCAAAATATATAAATAACCAAAGATAGAGATAACCAAAGACAAAGCTCAATTCCCCTCCCCTTCACCTCGCAGAGCACGCCACTGCACAAATAAAAACGACCATAATTTACATTATCATACATATACATATAAATTATATGCATCTAAAACAATCAAAGTGGCAAAACATATTATAGTGACATATTTAGATACCCCCTTTGGAATTGCCTGAGGACGTCATTGGGTTAATTTCCCAAAATTGTAAAAAGGATAGATGTTAGAGCATACCAATTAGGTGACGAAATCACAACAACATGACATAATTGCGTTCAAACAACGTCCCAGGGCAAGAATCTAAAATGCATGTTTTCTCCCATTTGTTTTGCTACCTGTATCCGGCCCATGACAAAATTTGGGATATTTATTAATACAGAAATGTAGTTCATGCTCCATGGAATCGAATGCCGCTTTCCCAGAGATCATCGGTCAGCAAATTTCCGAGATACGAAGGGGGGGGGAATAAGCCCCCCCCCCCCCCCCCCTCGACAGATTCGTATATGTTTCATCCCGACAGTAATAGGGTTAAGACTAGTGGTGCCAGTTCAGAAAATATTTGTCCAATGTCCGACCGATGTCCAAAACCCATGGTCAGCTGTCCGTCCGAAACTGTCCGAAAATCATCGTTTGTCCGAATTTTGCCGAAAGCAGAAAAAGTGTTCGATACGGAATGTAAAACATCCCAGTTGTATCATTCGTTTAATAAAAAAGTAACTAAGTGATTTTCGCGACAAGCGAAAACGCACAAGTCGCGCCGACGACTTGGGCATTGGATGTCCGAAAATGTCCAAAGAAATATGCTTATGTCCGTCCTAAAACCGAATCGGTCTTCGGACAAATTCGGAATTCCGAAAATAATTGTACAGATTGGCACCACTAGTTAACCCGCGAGTTACTGGGGTATATTTCATAACGCGACGTACTGGGCGGGAGGGGGGGGGCTATTTTTTGCCCCCCCCCCTCGGATCTCCGGAACTACTGGACCGAATGTAAAAGTTCAAACGGTATTCGATATCCCTGGCAAATTTATTGAGGGAAACATAATATTGTTGACCCCGGGGTTACCGATGACGTCACAGGTCAGGTCAAGTACAGAATGTTTGACCGTGTCAAAAGGTCTCGATGGATGGAATTGTCGCGCAATATTGCGATATCAACGCATAAGCTGTCGATAAATCGGTATGATTCGTGTGTCTGACACTTTCCTTTACCTTTCTAAGCTGTTTATGACCTTGGTCAGGCCCAAGGTCATCCGAGGTCACGAGGTCAAACTGCAGATTACGGTTATTAAGCGTTGTAACACATGTTTATGGGTTTGTTTTTTGTCTAGAACGCGAAAAATAACCTTAGAACATAGTTTGTTCATATAGATAGAAGTAAAAAGCAAAAACGGCAAATGCGTTTTTTTATGCATAGTAATGCTGTGAGAGGTGGTCGATTTTTGTCATTTAAAGGTCATAAGTCAGTCATTTTTGAAGATATCGACTTCAAATTTGGTACACATATTCACCCCACACGTCTCGATCACATATATTCCGTTTTTTGATAATTCTGTTTTTTTTCTTGAAAATGTTGTAAAAAAATTATTTGGAATTCTCTCAAAATATTGAATAAAACCGAACTCAAAAATCCGAGATAGCAGTTGATAGCCCTGTCTATTGTCAGTAATTTGATGTAAGACAATTAGTTTATCTCGAACATCGTACCTTTGACAGCGTGTTTCCGCAAACCATTATTTTGCAACAAAAACCGAAGAACATGACGTCAACTCTGTTATTCCCGGTTGACCTTTCATAACCTCATATTTATCCTTTTGGCAACATGTGTAGAATTGATGTGAGAGAAGGTACTGCATGTCTGGTGACGATACCTGTGTTCGTTTAGGAGTTATGGCAAAATAACGGGGGGGGGGATAAATAGCCCCCCCCCCCCTCCCCCCCAGTAACTCGCGGGTTAGGACGTCTGGCTCTCATGTGGCCGGAGCCCGGGTTTCGAACCCCGGTAGAGCTATGGCCCCTGGGCGCTAATATGACCAATGTGTTCGCTGGCGAGTGACGCTCCATAAGAGTTGGCGACCAAGTGGGTCGTCAATTATGTTATAAAAAAGGAAAAGGATCGTACGAACGCTAAAAGTATAACCGTATTTTCTGGAGGTGATATGTTATACCACGTTAAGGTTATCCAGATTTGTTCACACGGTTCATTTGGTCGTCTTACTCGTATGATCCTATTCCTATGTAACAAAAGTGAAATTAGGTTACAAACCTGACCCGGTAACCAACAGGCTAGCGTTCCGAGCATTTGCCGCCCGTCGGTGCACGGAGAGCTGTGACAAAACGATAACGGAGACGCCAAACGTCCTCGTTTGAAGAAGGCTCATACATAACTCATTCCTACCTTTGGGTAAAGAAATAACACTTTAATTTCGACGCCTGTTTAATATCATCTTTATAACTTGCGTCAGCATATTTCATGTCGATAAAGTATTGTATATATGCTTAGGTGTTACTTTTTTACATCCTATCGTGTGTGTGTGGTACAGTTATGACACGGCCGTCTCCAAAACAGGTGCTTGTCAGTTATCGGCTCTCGACGTCATGCTGTCATGCTGTTCAAACTACGTTTGTTTTAAATTATGAGTCTTCAACGAAATTTGGGTATCTCTGAAGGCAAGGGGCGTAGCCAAGGGGGGGGGGGGGCACGAGGGCCATGTCCCCAGAGAAAAACAAAATACACTAGATAAAATGAGATTCTTTGATGATCCGACCCGATCCGATCCGATCCGACCCGACCCGACCCGACCCGACCCGACCCGACCCGACCCCGACGCCGACCCGACCCGACCCGACCCGACCCGACCCGACCCGACCCGACCCGACCCGACCCGACCCGACCCGACCCGACCCGACCGACCCGACCCGACCCGACCCGACCCGACCCGACCCGACCCGACCCGACCCCGACCCGACCCGACCCGACCCGACCCGACCCGACCCGACCCGACCCGACCCGACCCGACCCGACCCGACCCGACCCGACCCGACCCGATCCCCCACCCCCCTCCCCGATCAACAATATTGAGAAAAATCCTGGCTACGTGCCTGCTGAAGGCAAAAAAATAACCCCTCCCCAACTGAGCGGCTGGATCCACCCCTGCGTACGTACGCGACAAGTAAAACCAGTACAAGAGGAGAATACCCAACCCCAAACCCTAATAAGTCATTCACGTCCAATCACTCGTCTTGCCTTATACTCTCCTCCCTCCTCATTATTAGCAGCCCCACCTTCAGCACGTGATCGAGCGGCCTCTCCTTGGCCACGCTGTTGCGGTACGTCTCGGCCAGGTAGAAGATGCGGTAGAGCGCCTCACGGTTGAAGTTCTCCGCCGTCAGCACGTGATTCAGCTGTGGCGCCGACGGGGTGTGGCCGGCCGGCGGCGGCCGCGGCGACGGCGCCCGCTGCCGGGAGCCGCCAACCGCCCCCGCCCCCGCCCGGTGGCGGCTGGGCGGAGTGGACGGCACGGCGGGTCGCTCCAGCGCCTGGATGCCCAGACTCTCCGCCGCTGTCGGATAACAGTGGTAACAGTGGTAAGGCGACGGTCGGGGGACGAGGGGATGGGGTGGTGCACTGGTGCAGCACCATGACACGATGATGATGATGATGATGATGATGATGATGATGATGATGATGATGATGATGATGATGATGATGATGATGATGATGATGATGATGATGATGATGATGATGATGATGATGATGATGATGATGATGATGATGATGATGATGATGATGATGATGA